>CAUYON010202632.1:0-16615 GCA_963573935.1 Arctocebus calabarensis
CCGCCACCTCTGGCATATGGGGCCAGCACTCTACTCCTTTGAGCTACAGGTGCTGCCCCAATATGACTTCTTTTATACTGAAAGGGTATGGAGCCTAAATATAACCGATTCACATTCATGTGCATAACAGCAAAACCAGCGCCCAAAGTGTAACACCTTTTATATATTTAATCAAAAATACCCGCCCCCCCCCTTTCTATCCTGCCTCCTAGCACACTGGCTTTCGATGAAGATTCTCTTGTTGGGTGCTCCTGTGGCTCATTGAGTTGGGCGCCGGCCCCATATACTGAAGGTGGCGGGTTCAAATCCGGCCTCAGCCAAACTACAAAAACAGAAAAATAGCTGGGCATTATGGCGGGGCCTGTAGTCCCAGGTACTCGGGAGGCTAAGGTAAGAGAATCGCCTAAGCCCAGGAGCTGGAGGTTGCTGTGAGCTGTGTGATGCCACGGCACTCTACCCAGGACAATAAAGTGAGATTCTGCCTCTAACAAACAAACAAACAAACAAAAAGACTGTCTTGTTGCTCTAACTCTAGTCAGGTTCCTCTAAGCCCTCAGGACTCAACCTTGGCCTCTGGCCTGGTGACTTCACTGGCTAGTGGCGTAAGTACAAGGTCAGTTAGTTTGGAGAGTCCCAGCGGATCCATGTACAGCTGATGTAATTCCTCATCTTCAGCACTCCTGAGGTGGAATCTGACCATCTCGGCCTGGCTCAGCAGGACTGCCGTTAGGTTTAACCAGAATCCTCTTCTACCTGGATGTTTTCTCATAGTTACTTTTCTGTTCACTGACCTTCACCTTGCTATAAGTCTGGACTCTTCCATGCTATATTAAAAATCCAGCTTAATTCCACATTGAAGTCACTTTTCACTCATTGCAATAGTTCCTGAATAACATCTGTCTTTTCTGCTGTAACTACTTCTTGGCTCTGATTATCCTTTGGCAGCAGAGGCAAGCAAAGGTGCATCTTGCTTCATGGCACATTCTCAGGAGATTCCAGCCATTGAAACCACCCAATCCCTCAAGAATGCAGAGCACTGATACTGTCAGGAAAAGATGTTTCTTTGCACTTGACCTAAATATAGGAAGTACACCAACCTTTCTGTTCTTAAGTTTTGTAGCACAGATTTCATTTATTTATATCCTATATTCTTCCACAAAAGAACTGAATCAGCTTACAAAAATGTAAAAAAAAAAAATCAATGCAATTTGCTGCTTCTTTTATTTTTTATTATTAAAAATTTACTTAGTATATGCTTTCTAGAAATTAGATTATATTTTAAACTGCATTCTTCCCATAGTATGCTCATTAACAGCAGCTACCAAAGTATCTTAACTATTAACTTATACTGACATTCCTTTTGAATGACCAGCCTCATCTCTAAGTTTGACTGTCTTTTAATACTAAAGCTATTTTAAGCATTTCAGAATGAATAATTAATTGCTTAGCCTGGAATCTGTCTGGTATCCAAGTATTAATGCCTGAATTCATTTTCAACTTATAGCTGTTTTCATTTACACCTACTTCCTTGGTAGTTATTTAAGGCAATTTTATCTTCCCCGTCTGCGGCTTACATGTTAATGTATTTCATTGTAATGAACAGTCTTTAAGCTGTAGAAGTAGGCCAGACGCCATGAGAATGTGTCATGAGTGCAGAAAGCTGACTCAAAGATAAAAACTTTCAGATAAAAGGTTTAAAAGGAACGATACTGTGGAGGTATTTTTAATTCACATCTGAGATCTAACTCATTGGAAATATATTGTAATAACAGTTTTTATCCTTTTCTAGGAATTAAACACAAATGAAGATTCACATCTGTTTGTATATAGTTTTAAAAATTTTTGCCTGAGACTATGGTTGTACACATTAGCCAACCAAGAAATAAAGATTTAAAAGCTGATGGCTTTTAAAATAATTTGTTATTTGACTGAACTCAAATTTATCTAAGTATATAGAAGAAGCCTGAATGTCTTTATATTATTAGCATACTTTTAATAATTACATTTAATTAGGTACAAAATCTTTTTGTTATTTAACATATTTTCTTTTGTTCATATCAAATAACTTCATCATAGAACATTTTAAAAATAAGTTTTAATAGTAAATGTGACTTGTAGAAAAGGGCTTTTTATTGCAGTAACTAAGTCAGCATCCTCAATGATGATTCATTGCTTTAATTAAGACTTTTGAGAATTAATAAAAGTAATTTTGTTGTTGGGCTTTCATCTTTATGCCTTTCAGACATATTTAGGTACTAGGGTAGTTAAATAAAAATGGTTTATTATTATATAAATAACTTTACTTAATTTTTTGGCCTTACAAAGGCTTCTTTTTAGGAATATTGATTTTTTCCCCTTATTATTGTAAAATTGGACACTAGAAGCATAAACTAGACAGGTGTCAATCAAGTGCTAATTGCAGGTAATATTATCTTGCTAATTAGATAATATTATATTGCTAATTAGAGACAACTTTTTTTAGATTGGAATATTAATATAAAAATCAAACAATGGTATTCTCTGAGTATTTCAGTTATCAGAGCCTGGTTAATTATGCATTGAGAGGGGACTTGTTTGGCTTCCAACTATTTTTCTGTTGCCAGGGTAGGAAAAGAATGAACCATGTAATTGCTCTGGGGGAAAAGAGCTTGAGTCCAGATCGGGACTTCTGATTCTCCTGGGCCCGAGTGTTGCCATCAGGTTTCAGGAAACACAACTTAGGGTTTCAACTCTCTATTCCTAGAAATGATTTCTGCTCTCTCCCTTTTCCTGGTAGGATTTCAACAATCTAGAATAAAAAACTGAGGCCTAATTTTGTATTTAATCACAGACTACATTTTGAGCATCAAGTGCTTAGATTTCTTCTCTGAATTTTACCAATCATGTTGCTAGAATCAAGGTGCCCCGAGTGTGGTGCCTGCTAGAGGGGTAGGAGCAGAACGTTCAAGGGGAAGCTGCAGCGCACCAAGCCCTGGACATCCGAGAACCTTGACTCAAGTCTCTGCAGTGGCCCGGGGGCAGAACACCAAGACCCGACACCCCCACACCTACACACTCAACAGTCTTTCTCCATTTTTCCTGAAGTGTGCTCATTAAAATGAACATTTTCCTCCAGCAAATGGGTAGCTGGCATACATAGCTTTCTAAGAAGCAGCCACTTGGAATTCAGCCCGAGAGAAAAAGTTCCTAGCCTTGTGAGTACTGGCTCGAGAAGTTCCATTTGGATTTTGATGCCCTGCATTCCCCTCATCCAAAATGACAGGTCATGTGTCTTATTTCCTACCCCAGTTTAAACTGCTAGCCATTCTCAATGCTCTCGGAGCAGACGTGTATTCCTGGCGTGCCAACTGTGATTGATTGGTAGTGGATGTTCGGAGAGTGCGAGTGGGCTCAGTAGTAGAGAGTTCCAAGGCTGATTAGAATCTCTGCCAGGGGACAGGAGTGGGAAGAAGCTGCCCACAAGCCATGTTACCTTCTTTGCCTTAGAGAATAATTTCCTCTCTGAATCTTAGTTCATGATATTACTTATTGCATAAAAAAAGACATTTTAGGACATTTACTACTTGCAAAGATTGTATAAAAAATGACATATACGTGCTCTCTGCCCAGAGGAGGAAGAAAATTAACTTATTACTCCAAACAGTTGGTGGTTTTCTAGGAATACTGCTGAGTTTACACAGAGTGCAACCAGTCACAACATGCAAAGTTTAATATTTTATCAAATTCTACTTCTTTCATAGGTAATTTGAAAAGATCAGGTCAACGAAGATCCATTTAGGAAGATAAACATCCTGCAGTGTGACTTTATGAGTCTCTGAATGGTGAGAAATCACTTCTGACACTCCCGCGTTCCCTCTAACCCGAAGAGAGAAGAATATCTTCAAACACCCTTCATCTTCACTGGTGTGAGGAAGAATTTCTTTCAGATTTTTCTCAGGTTTCTAATCAATAATGTTCTTCTATGGCAGTGGATAACTTAGCAAAAGGTATTCCAGCCAGTAAACGTAGAGAAGGTGTGTGATCCAAGAACATGTGAACGCATAGTACAGATACATGTCTTAACTTGATCACAAACTATGGCGAACTTGGAACAGCCTTAGTTAGAGAAGGCTATTTACTGTACAACGAGATGTCATTTACTACCATTCTTCTCTTTAAATGAAAATAAAATATTTTTGAGATAAGGGTAAGTTCTGAGAATCCAGATTCATCAAAGTTCAATGCATACTAGCAGTCTCCGTACTGCGGTGAAAGCCGGGTTTCCCTGCTAGGCCTTAGCATTATTTGCAGCCTAGAACTCATCTTCCTTTGAGATAAATACGCAAAACTTCCTGCCTCATGGGTTTGAAACAATCTGTCCATCACCTAGTTAAGAGACTGGCCCAAGACAAAGTGGAAAGTGTTTGCTGAAGTAAAGTACACATAGCTCACTTAGTTCATAGGAGAGAAATTTTAAAGGTCTGAAGCATTCAAACAATGTAGTCAGTAAGTTAAGCTGAATGCTACAGTTTACTTAGAAATTCTACAAGCATTTGCTACGGCAATGAACACGTCATGGTACACACATTATCTTGGATATACAAAATTCTGACCATGAAAGTACAGCAATTTATCATTCTGTGCTATTGGTGACAATATTTAAAAAAGGATTTTAATCTATTTCATAATTGCTCACACACCCACACATGTCCACAGAGCTACACAAAGTCACACTCATGCAATCACATTGAGAGAAAATGAAACAGAGAAAATGAATCAGGGACAGTTCTGATTCCAAAGTGAACCGTGGTGGCAGTCGTGGGGCAGCAGGGGGAGGCGTGTATATTCTGTTTTGAAAGTAGCCATCAATGCTTCATTGACCTATTTCTCATATCTGTTATTGTGGGTGCATATGGTGACAAATGAAGGGTCACACAACAAATGTGTAAAATGGCAAAGTCACACACCTTAGCAGATATAAAAATGTTATTTCTCCCAAATCAATAGGAATATGGAAAATGCATTTTGCAAAGCATGAAAATGCTCTTAAATCAGGAAGGCTATGAGTCAGAATAGTTTTAGAAACATCTTATGGATTTATTCGAAAGATTCAGGAAAAGCCTTCCCCTCTACAGACAGCAAATAGTGCAAAGCCTGGTGGTTCATATTTAAAGAATTAGCCCTTTAGGACAGAAATACTTCACCTCCCACATTTTGTTTTGGAATGTAAATGCCTTTGGTAGGGCGCATGTGGGAACAACCAGAAAATAACCTGGTAAGAGCACACACAGACAGGAAGGTAGCAGAGACTTCAATCTGAGTAGCATGGGAGGGCTGCAGTTGGTGACCTTTGGGTATGGGGAGGCCTAGGAAATTTGGCTCTGTCCAGACATATATTAGGTTTGGGCTGAAGATAGGAGGAGAGAGGCAGGATGTTACGTTCAGAATGCTTGAAGTCACAATGAACAACACACACCTGTAGAATATAAATCAAAGTGAGGAAGGAAGCAAATATTGGTAAAGTATTTCTGGTTATTTCTAATTAGTTAATTCTGTGGCACCAAATTAAGTTACTCCTCACTTTAACAGGGCAAAGTTTTCATCTCAACACCTTTTCCTTTATATTGAAATAATTTTAGACTTATAGAGGAATTGCTATGACGGCATAAGATAGCACCTGTATACCTTTCTATAGGCTTTCCCTAAGGTTAAAATCTTATGTAACTAGCCATGGGACAATTATCAAATATCAATGATCAATAAAATTTTAAATACTAAGAAATTAAAATTGGTACAATCCTATACAACTAAACTGCAGATTTAATCAGATTTCCCTCACATTTCCACTAATGCCCTTTTTCTGTTCCTGGATTCAGTCTGGGAAACCATAATAAATTTGATGTTTCTTTCGTCTCCTCTCATCTGGAAGAATTCTTCAGTGTCTTTCATCACCTTGACACTTGAAGAGACGGGTTGGATGATGCTAACCTTAATAATCTGGCTATTATAGTTTTGGTCATATTTCTCCAGTATAAAGTTACTCTTTTCTTTTGTTCATACTCTATTCAGGAACAATGAGTTACTCAATCCAGCCCCCACCATAGGGAAGAGGAATTAAGCTCCATCAATATAGAGAATATTATCAAATAATTTGTTGACATATGTTAAAAATTACCAGAGTCATTAATGCATATTTGTGGGGAAATACTTGGAGGATAAACAAATATCCTCTTTCACTTTTTTCTGCCCACCTCTAGAATCAGCCTTTTCTATAAGACTTCCTGATTTATTTTCCTGGAGAATGGTAATAGATCTGGGTGCTGGCTGTGCTCACCATTTCTACAGCCTCAGTGCTTCTAGGATTCCTCGCCGGCAGTGCTGGGGAAGAGACACGCGCAACCAGCCCCAGGAGACACACACACCTATGTTTCTATATCTTGTAAACGTACACAAATCAACATGTGTCCAAGTTGCTATTTCCCAACTCTGATGAAACACTACATGATTCCTTCTAGCATTTTCCTGTGTGTGACTTCTTTCTTATGCAGGAGGAACGCTGTTTCACAGTATGGTTAGTTACATGTTCATCCCTAGTATACATGTAATATCAGTTTCAGAATTGTGAACCATAATTCTGTGGGAAGTGAATTTACCAACTATGGTACATTTTTTTTTCTCATCTTTAGCCTTACAGTATCAAATCAATATGTAATTTCACAGTGTTACTTAGATGAACTTCTTTCTTCCTCACCTGTTTCAGTGTGGTTAAGTGATTCATTTGTTAAGTAGCAGTTGAAGATAACTGCATTCCATCTTGGGTTTCCCTGATATCCTGTTTAATTTTTTAATTGTATCCCATAAAGTTAATTTTTTGTGGTGCTCCTTCCTGTGGGTTTTGATAAATGCATGGAGTTGTGAGTTCACTACTGTACTGCACTATCAGGCAGAATAGTTCTATCACTCTGAAAGTTCCCAGAAAAGTCTTTTGAAAGAGAAAAATTTGAGAAGAAATAACAACACTTTAAACTTTTCCTCAAATTCCTAAAATTCGCCCAGTTGGACTGTGCATGGGCTATTTGCAGGGAATCTGCAGTTAAGCTAAACACCAACATCTGGACACACTTCTCCACACTTAACTCACAACATAGTTTAGATCACCATTCTGATAAATTGCTTCAGGAATTCCAAATGCTGTGTGTATTTCTTGGTCTTTAAAAGTTCCCAAGATTTGGGGTTGGGCCTGCCTTTCAACCTTATATTCTACATTCCCCCTTTGCCAACAACCTATATTCTCTCTCAGTGGTTCTCAAAATGTTGTCCAATGACAACTTCACTTGAACCTTAGTGTTCTTGGTTATCAGTTACACAGATATTTGTGATAGTCATTAAGAGGCAACGGTGATAATATTAGTAAAAACTGTATTTGAAAATCATTTTTTGTACAGAACTTTTATGCTCCTTTTATATGCAACTTACAGTGATCCTCAGAGATATTAAGGGCAACTATTACTACAATCTCCACTTGACGATGAGGAAATTGAGTCCCAGAGATTACTTCAAGACTAAGAGCTAATAGACAGCAAAGTTAGGACTTAAACACAGATTTCCTTTTTCAAATTTCTCACTCTTCTCACTGTCTATGTTGAAGAAACAGGGGGAAAAGAAAGAAAAGCAACATTCACTGCATATGACCTTCATATGACCATCCCAGGCACCGTGGAATTTTCAATTATATATTTTACCCAATTTATTGTCATTATTTAAGTTCTACAAGATAAATATTACCAGATCAAGATGCTGGAACTCTAAGAAGCAGAACTTCTTTCCCAAAGTCAGCTAGCATTTTCAACTCCAAATTGTGTGAGCACAAATTCCATTTCTTTTTACTAGATCTCACTAGGTTTTTGTTCAGATGATTAGAATTAGCTTCATCTCTCAAACCCAATAGTTTGTGTTTCAGTCTGGTGAATATTTTACATTTCCTGAGGGACCAGCCAGGATTCTGACAGTCGTTACTTGGGAGAACATGTAAAGGGTGGTCTTGATAGCCCTCCTGAAGGAGGAATGGTTCTCTTGACCTTGGTGCCTCCTGAAGGCCAGACCTAAGGGAGAAATTCTCAAGAGCTTCAAGAAAGAACATATCTTTATTCCGTCTAGATAAAAATGGGTTTGAACCTGGCTCCACTTTACACTAGCTTATGAATTTGGGCAAATTATTTGATGTTTCTGAAACTTAACTTTATGCTCTGCAAAATTAAAAAAACTATCTGTTGCTTAAGGATCAAATAATATGATGTTCATAAAGTCCACAGTACATCCCAGGCGTGATTATAATGTTGCATTAGGGTTGGCAATTCTCAATAAACCATTTAGATAGCTCCAAACTCCTGTTAGCCAATAAGAGAATCAAGGCATTTAGCAAGTTTATTATGATTAAACACAGTTAAAACAAGCCTCTAACAAACAACAATGATCCTGTTGATTTAGCATTCAGATTCCAAATTTTTCCATAGCCAGGGTGATTATACTTGCTGGCTTCAATCAATCCTCATGTAATTTTTAATAATATTTATTTTTTACTCTCAAAAATTTCCTGATTTGGATGATAAATGATATGATCACACTATTTCAAAGGTTTTTTTTCCCCTACGCTCACTAGTTTTACTATAGTATTTTACGCTTTAAAAACAAAAGATACTGAACTAGATAAAATTATATGATGACGAGAATTCACAAAATACCTCCCCAGCCAAATCTGAATGAATAGTCCTAAAAAAATGGATAATGAAAATAAAACAACCAGTAAAACAAATGGATATTTGACATAGAAATATCTAAGGTCTTAAGTTCATGGTAGCATAGCTTCTCCGTACGTTTTGGAGTCCTGATAGCTAAAGACAACCATGAATTCTAAAAGCACAAACCAAGAGTTCTGTGTGGCTAGTCGTGTTGAGTTCTAGAGTTTTCCGAGTTGAACAGATGGCTTGGGGTGTCCTTTCAATATCCTTTCTTCCTACATCAAAGAGGAAAAGTGACAAAGTATTCTTTTTAGGTCTTTCATGAATATGCATAAAGATAGCATTCATGAATCACTGAGCTGTAGGAGACTGCTACATTGTCTTTTTGGTAGAGTTTAAAAAAATAAAAAACAAAAACACAGACGAGTAATCACACTTTCGACTCAAGTCCTTCTTCAGAGGTCATTTGTGAACCTGTTCCACTGCTGGTTGTAGGCTAAAGTGAATCGGAGGCAAAAAGATACTAATGATGAAATATTAAAGTTCCTTATATTCCCTTGGGGCTAAATAGCTTTCCAGGGACAACGTAGGTACCAAGGTTTTTGGATTATTATTACTGAATATCATAAATTATTTAGCTAAATAGTAACACTGAGAGTAAAAAGAAAAAAATAATACACTCGAGTTCTCTGTAGAACTTACTCTTTTCTATTACCTTTGCTGTCACTATCTTGACAGCCATTTGAAAGCAACAATTGATCCTAGAATCTAGAGAGATCTTATTTCCTTCTTGAAAACACTGGACACAAATTGTCAGGTCTACTTTGGTGTTTTTCCTGGTTCTGGAACAAGGAGAGAGAATATTTTGTAAGGCTGAGCATTACCTCCATTGCACATCTGACAGGTATTAATTTTTTTTTCCTCCTCCAGTACCTCCATCGTTTTCATCCCAGCATTCAAAGGCAGACCTTCTAATCACACAGCACTAGAATCTCGCTGAAATCTGCATGCCTTTCACAGCTCTGTGCTCAGGCACGAAGCAGAACGGGACTTTGGAGCTCTCACTTGCCTTTCAAAACTGTGGCAGGAAAGAACTTGGCTACTTAGTTCATTTTCTTGTCTGTCGTTTAGGGACCTTCCTCTCTTTCCTTTTACATAATTTGTATGGGTTAAAACACTAATTTGTCCAGATTTTGTAGGTTATGCTGCAGTGATGGTCAAAATCTCAGTGACACCAACAATAAAATACTTATTTCTTGCTCGCGTAACCTGTTGACAGCAGGTGAGCAGCTGTCCTGCTTACGCTCCCTGTGTCTTCTTCACACAGGACCAGGTTCAAGGTGGATCATTTACATGGATCATGCCCCTCTCATAACAGAGGGAACGTGTGAGACAGAGCTATGCGCAGATCTTAGAGCTTCTGCTTAGATGCAGGGCTGCACACACATGGCCTCTGCTAGCTCCTTGGACAAAGCCAGTCACACAGCTACTGATGTCAGCGGGAGGGAGGCCTTGCATGTAATTTGCAAAAGCGTTTAAGTGTATAATCTTACAGGAGGTTAGCGAATATTTGTAAATAATAATAAAATCTCACATAGGCATATATTTGTTACCAAAGAGAGCTAGTGCTTCATGAAATATGCTGGAAAGGAGAGAGGACTACCTGTCACTTAAAGGGCAACAAGGTAAGATTCCAGGTTTTCTGCAGACTCTGGGTGATACTCAGTCTCCAAGAAAGATGCAACTATGGATTTTGCCTGGGAGCTGGCAGGTGAACGGACAGTGCATGAACCCAAGATATGGTTGATTTTTCTCTCAAAATTTCTATGCTGCTTTGCACCTGGACTCTATAAGCTAGATCTGAGGAAGCCCTTAGAGCGTTTTTGCAGAATAATGTCATAAATGGCCACATAATTTTAATTACAGATCAAGCTTAGATGGATAATTTAAAATATGCTCCAATCATAGAGAGGGAGAGCAAATTATCATCTATTATTGACTGAAAGAACTAGAAAGACAGGCAAATGTATGCTAGGCCTATGCTATCATTTAGAGAAATAGAAGACTAAAAAAAATGGTAAAGCCACGAGGCTGGGGAAATGTAAGAGCAAGAATTTTTTTTACATAGTTGTTGTTATTTATTTATTTATTTTTAACAGAGGGAAGTTTGGAACAAGCAAAGGAATAGAATTATACTGGGAACGACTGCCTTTCTAGTGTAAAAGAGAGTGAAGACTTTAATCAATACTTTTTACTATTTGAGAAGTGGCAGTGATGTCTGAAAAAAAGAAAGGATCACAGTGCTCAGTGAAAGTTTCAGGGCTTGTCCCAGCAGGTTGACACAAGATGACTTGAAAATGATACACTGCTGGTATCCTTGTCCTGACTCTAGGTGACAGATGAGTAGCACAGAGCAGGCACAGCCATCGGGGTGGCGTGGGGGGAACAGAAGCAAATGTTCCGTTTTGACAGTTCAAAGTAAATACGTACTTCTGCTTGGCAGTGGAAGTATGAAGAGGACGGGTTTTCCTACCTCGATTAAGTCCCCCTCCCCTTGCTATCCAAAGCTCAAAACTCGAGAGACTGTTACAAACCAGCATCACAGGCCCCGCTCACACCTGCTGAACTGGACTCTGATTTCAGTGCGATCTCAGATGACTTGCGTGTACTTTAAAGCAGGAGACGTGCTGACCTCGGATAACTAGCCCCTTGCCGGGGAATGTATGTGCGTTACTTTACATAATCATCACCACAAACACATAGCTTTTGTTCCCCAAATTTAAGAATTAGAAAACAGTTTCAGGTTTCAGATATTTTCAGTTTCAGATTTCAAAATCGTACCCAGGGTAATTAGTGAAGTGAGGATTTGCACCTTCTGTGACTCTATAGTCTTTATTTTTTTGACTCTACCATCTCCTCTTATTTTATATTTATGTATAATTTTTTTTTTACCTAGGAAAAAAGGAAAATATGAAAGCTCTGTTTCTTTTATTCTGTTTCTTTAGTATTTCAAGTTTTGACAAGTGAAACCGAGTTTCTCCTCTACTTATATCAGATCCCGCTTGGTCTCCTTCTCTTTCAGTGTTTGTAAGTACAGAGATATTCTCTGTACGCTGAGGGAAACAGTGAAAATTGGATCACAAGTCTTGTTTGTAGTTTAAAGAAATAAGAAAAATTTTTATGGACAACTATGTTTTATCAATTCTGGATGCCACCAGCTTTCACAAAATTGTCAAGGTAACAAGGAGAATGTGGATAGGATAGACTATTTATAACTTTGTCCCACAAGGATAAAACTGGAACTCACAGATCACATAATCATTGATTCAGAGCTATAAAGGGTTTTAGAGATAATCTGATTCCACGCCTGGAGATCTTAGGTGACTTCTCAGCCTCACCTCCTACAGATCCCTGGTGGCAACCTGGTCCTTCCAGTTCAGATTTAGTCCATTCCTATGAAGTATCTTCCTACCTCTAACAGAAAGATTAACTGTCAATCAGATATCATTAGGCTAGCACACAAATTTGGCAAGGTATTTTCAGGTGAAGAACTAGTACTGAGAGTCTCCTCTCAAACCAGTCAATGGCTCGTTTATTGAGAGGTAACTCAGTAAAATAAAATTGCTATAAAGCAAACACTCCCCGATGGCTCCTGGGAGGAAGTTAGGCCTCCACTGCTTCCAGCCTTCCCACGAATTCTACTTGAAAACAGAGTTGGATCAGGTTCCTACTGGGATCTTACTTGACTTAATCCTTGGCTTGGGGTTACTAGAGAATTAAAGCATATTCAAAAGCAAAGAAAAGGAAAAAATAAACAGCTGGAGTTTGTGCGTTTGTGCATGCTTCTATGTGCGTATACACAATAGCTGAAGCCTGGCTCAGACTTTTATGATTCATGTCATTTCTTGTATACAGACTTCGTCTCCGTTCTTAGTGGTTTCCAGTAATAAGCTATTTGCTTAGCAGGGAAAATAAGTGTCTCTCCCTATGATTGCCAAAATTGGGCTGGTCTCTGCGCAGAGCACATTTCCTCGTCAAGAACTCAGGCCCAATAAATAGGACAAAGCAACAAGTTTTGGCATGCAGACAGGAACATGCAGGGAGTGCCAGCTGACTCCTCAGCTTCTTCACCAGGTACAGAGCGGAGACAGAAAAAAGAAGCAGCACACAAGCTGAGGGAAGGAAAGGAACACGAAATAAATATGATGGATGCAGCGGCAGTGAGAGGTATTGGAAAGCGGACAAGAATGTTGGGAGCCTCAGGGGAGCAGAGGAGGCTGGGGAGGACAATGTGCTCAAGAACACTTTGCATAGGAGGCTTTCATAGATTTAGAACATTCTTTAAAGTTGTCTACATTTCTTTTCTTTATTCTGCATCATTTGATAATATGTTCTTGTGGATCTATGTTAAAATCATTAAAACATCTGTCATTATTTAACGCAATGTCAGACGCACAGAGAGGAGGCCGCGGGAGACAGGGACAGGGATTGGAGTGATGTTGCCACAGCCAGGGGACGGCAAAGATTGCAGGAACCACAAGGAACAGGGAGTGAGACTCGCAACGGAGTCTCCCTGAGAGCCCCCAGCAGGAACCGATTTCCCTGCACCTTTGATTTTCGACTTCTGCCTCCAGAACTACGAGACTAAATGTTCCTCTCAAGCCACCACTTTGCAGTAATTTGTTCCAACAGCCCTAGGACATAGCAGAGATATTTAGTTGAATGGATTTCTAATAATACTTTTAACTTTAACAGTATCTACATTTTAAATATATTATTTAGTTATTAGAAAAATGTATCAATAAGATAGGGAAAATATTTTACAGTATTTTCTGCATTTTATAAATAAACAAGTATAGAAAAGACAGAAAATAATTATAAAATTCTTAACCTTTTTTTTTAAAAGCATCTATTTGATGTCTTTTCCCATCAGATAATTGCTATGGTGATCAATATTTATCTTCTCATTTATCCTTGGAAACATTACTCTCTGTGAGATGAGTATTTTACCTTTCAGATTAAGTAACATGCTGGTCAGTAACAGTGTTGTGTTTGAAACCAGATCACTCTAGCCTAACTAAATACTTTTAATTAGTACTTTTAATAGGGGCGAGCAAACTTTTCCTGTAAAGGGCCTTATAGCAAATGTGTGTGACTCTGCATGCCAAATGATCTCATTAGCAACTTCTTCCTTCTCATGATAAGTTATCGTAGACAAGACAGAACACATGGACACAGCTGTGTTCTAATAAAGCTTTGCTAACATGGAGACTGCAATTTCATATGACTTTCACCCATCATAAAATAGTATTCTCTTGATTTTTCCAAACCGTTTAAAATATAAAAGCCATTCATTGCTTATGATCCATACAAAAACTGGTGGTGGCTGAATTTGGCCCTGTAGACAGAAGTTTGCCGACTCCTGCTTTAAACATAACCAGACAGAAAGGGCCACCCATGAAAAAGCTCTGGGAAGCGAAACTAAAAATATGCTCTCATATGATACAAGGGTTTTACTAATTTGAATTTGGAAACAAAATATTTATTTTATTTCAGTTTTCTTTCTTTGCTATATTTGAAGAATTTACAGATTTTAGGGAAGTGAGACATCTCTCTTATAGAACAGAAAGTTCCTTCTTCCTTCTTCACACTAATGTTGGAGTTGGATTTAGTTGGCTGCTACTATCTTCTATGAAGGAAAGGAAAATATGGCTTTTGTGTAGAGAGGGTGTGGGGGGAGACCAGAATGTGGGAAGATTTCCTCATATTAAGGAGAAACAGAGGGAAATGTTACAGACAGGGCCTGTGTTACCTTAACCTAGAGCCAGGGGTGATGCAGAGGGATGATTTGGGAAGTGTAATATGAGTAGCTGCTGAGGAGACGGCAGAGAGGGAAAAGTTGGAGGGACTGGAACTGCCTTCTTGGTAGCGGAGAATCCTGCCTTAAAAGTATCTGCAACTGGGCACAAGCCAGTTGATCTCCACTTCTGCCAGGGTGGGAACTACACATTTTTATTCCTCTAACTCATGTACAGAACTACTGACCCCAGGGGAGGAGGGGAGACCGATCCCAGGGGGAGGAGGGGAGACCGATCCCAGGGGAGGAGGGGAGACTGATCTCGGGGGGAGGAAGGGCTGCCTTTGTCCCTTCTTGATTTATTTCCCACCTCCTGTGGACACCACACCGTCCTGCAAACTGGCCACTTGGTGTGATCACAGAGAGCCCTGGCCCCACCTCCTGTAACATCCTGAAAGTCACGGACGACCCCAGGACATGTCTGGCCATGCTCCCTTGTTAACTCCTAAATCTGTGCTTCACTCCACAATTCCTTCTCTTTTGGTAATCACGTTGAAATTTTTAAATGTAAAATAATGAATCTACTGTCACATAAAGCCTTTTTCCTTGATACTGACCCAGAGATACAATATAACAAAAGATTAAGCATTAGGAAGTGTCTCGGCTAGGTGAGCATATCTCAGGCCAGATGGCTTAAAAGTACCAAAATTTATTTCCCACAGTTCTGGACACTATGAAGTCCAAGATAAAAATGTGTCAATGACGGTGAGAGCCCACTCCTCAGGGGCGACACCCCCGGCTGAGTCCTTGAGTGGTGGACATGGTAAATGAACTTCTGAGTCTCTTTTCCAAGAACGCTAATCCCCTTCGTAATCTGCCCACATCCCAAAGGCCCCGTTCTGAACCCCATCATCTTGGGGGTTAGGATTTCAACATATGAATCTTGGAGGGGGAAATAAACATTTAGACCACAGCCGAATTTCAGAGCAAGCTTACTGATTCCTTGAGGAAAATGGAAGAAAAGACTAAAAATGAGAAAAGAATGTGCCTCAATTTTATTTAGACCAATACAGACCCATGTCATTATTTTGTTTACAATTTGTTGTATCTTTTTCCTTTTCCTTTTATTTCCATCATATCCCAAAACTATTTGCTTGAGATAAAATTGATTAGGTGTTGCAGAGTTCAGGGCAGTTTCAAAGGGTATTTTTTATATAGGTTCTGCTATGAATGTAGGAACTGGGTATGAGACACATGGCTTGAGGGAAGATTGTTCTAAAAATATTATTTCCAGCAAAAGGCAGAAATGATATAGGAATTGATAAGCATTTTCCATTACCTATACTTTAATCTAATAGTCTCTGCCTTTTTGGAACGGTTACTTGGGTTTTCCAGTGATGATGATGTTTACGCAGCTGCTTCTCTGCTTTCATGATATTTAGAATAAAATCTAGGTAAACTGAATTTGCTCTTCTATTGCTTGATTTTCATTAATGTAGATATATAGGAATTCAGTTTTCTGTGTCAGGCATTCTAGATTTCATCTTGCAATTGATTCTGACATTGTTCAGGACATAGTGAAGCTTATCAGTGCAATATATACTGAATGTTTGTACCCCCCAAACTTACATGTTGAAATCCTAAACCCCAGTGTGATGGTAGTAGAAGGCAACTAGCTCACGAAGGTGGAGCCTTCATGAATGGGGTTGGGGTTTCCATAAAGGAGACCCTGAGAGGACTCTTACCCTCTTCCTGACACGTGAGGATACAACCAGAAGTCAGCGGTCTGCAAAAGAGAAGCAGGGCCTCACCAGAATGTGACCCTGCTGCCCCCTGGCCCCAGATATCGGCATCCAACACTCTAAGAAACACAATTCTGTTGTTCATAAATCACCCAGTTTATGGTACATTTTTATTTATGTTTTAATTTTTTTTTTTTTTTATTGTTGGGGATTCATTGAGGGTACAGAGAACCAGGTTACACTGATTGGATTCTAAAGTCCCTCTTAGAATTATGTTCTGTATTTTTATAGAAGCCCAAACTGACTAAGTTCAAAGATTCACAAAACGATAGCATTCAACCACATTGTGTATCAGAAGA
>CAUYON010202634.1:0-11835 GCA_963573935.1 Arctocebus calabarensis
GGCGTTGTGGCGGGCGCCTGTGGTCCTAGCTACTTGGGAGGCGGAGGCAAGAGACTCGCTTGAGCCCAGGAATTGGAGGTTGCTGTGAGCTGTGATGCCATTGCACTCAATCCAGGGTGACAGCTTGAGGCTCTGTCTCAAAAAAAAAAAAAAAGAAAGAAAGAAAAAAGAGTGAATGAAGAGATGGATCATTGAAACCACCAAATCCACTGACCTGTGCAATGATTGTTAAAGAACTTACAGCTGCTCATGAAAGTGTGTCCTCTTCCAAAGTTGAGGGTGTTTTTCAAAGATAACCTTTGTGAAAAGATTTCGCCTCCACAACAACCCCCTTAAGAAGAACTTGCCAGCCAGGTGCAATGGCTCAGACCTATAACCTCAGCACTTCGGGAGACCAAGGTGGAAGGATCATTTCAGGCCAGGAGTTTGAGACCAGCCTGGACAATATTGCAAGACCCTGTCTCTACAAAAAAACTAAAAAATTAGCCAGGCATGGAGGCATGAGCCCATGGTCCCAGCTACTCAGGAGGCTGAGTCAGGAGGATAACCTGAGACCACGAGTTCAACACTGCACTAAGCCATGGTAGGACCATTGCCCTACAGCCTGGCTGACAGAACAAAATCCTAAATCTAAAAGGAAAAAAAAGAAGAGAGAGAACTTACCAGTGGCCTCTCTGGCACAAATCCATCCATTTCATGGAAAGAATTTTTAGTACTTCTTTAATGATGCCTTTCTGCCCTACAGCATATGACAATAAGGAGCAATTAGCTCCACATCTATAATATGAAAAGGGTGGAATGCATTTAAATTGGAATTGATTTTTGTGTAATCTGTGTTTTCATGGGCAGAAATCAGGTTTTTTTCAGCCAGCTCATTACAAGGATGAGTTGATGGGCCTTGGGGGGATGTGGAAACGCCTTTTTTCCAATAAAGGAAGAGCCAGAACTCATCTTCATCCCAACTCAGCTTCCCTTATTTTTCCTCCACAGGTGTGTCCTGAACTTGGATGTCAACCCACTTCAGATGTAAATGTCTCCTCTCGGGTGTGCACATACTTTTATCATTTATATGTCCTCCACTGACTTATGTCCTGCCCAGGGCCTCAGGAAGGCTATCTTTGTAGGTTCCAGAGGATGGGCTCTGACACAGTTCAACACTTCAATACAGGCTGGTTTCTGCCAAGAACGATGATCAGGGTATATCAAAGTAGTCAAGAGTCATGGCCTCAGCTCCACAATTAGTTTCTCTTTGACCATCCTAGATAATAAAAATACCATTTTTTTAAAAGACAGGATCTCAGTCTTTCTCCAGGCTGGAGTGAGTGGCACAACAGTAGTTCACTGCAGCCTCAAACTTGTGAACTCGGGCAATCCTCCCATCTCAGCTTCCCAAGTAGATGGGACTACATGGGAAAGCCACCACACCCAGCTAACTTACAATTTTTTTTTTTTTGAGACAGAATCTCATTGTTACCCAGGTTAGAATGCTGTGGCATCATCACAGCTCACAGCAACCTCAGACTCCTAAGTTCAAGCGATCCTCCTGCCTCAGCCTCCCAAGTAGCTGAGACTATAGGTGCCTGCCACAACACCCTGCTAATTTTTCTATTTTTAGTAGAGACAGGATGTCTCTCTTGCTCAAGTTGGTCTTGAACTTCTGAGCTCAAGGAATCCTCCCACCATGGCCTCCCAGAGTGCTAGGATTACAGGCATGAACCATTCTGCATGATCCCAGCTACTTTTCTTATATTTTTTTTAGAGATGGGATCTTGCTAGGTTGTCCAGGGTGCTCTTGAACTCCTGGCCTTAAGGAATCCTTCCACCTTGACCTCCTAAAGTCCTGGAAGTGTAGGCATGAGCCGCCATGCCTAGCCTAAAAATGTCATCTTGGGCAGAGGTTTTTAGTTCGGCATGTGCATAGAATCCCTAATGGAGCATTCTGAATAAGCCCCTGGGCTCCAGACCAGATGCTCTGGTGATAGGGACTAGATATCTAGACTTAAATCCCCACAGTGGTGTGGATGCATCAGTGAGGTGAGAGCCACTGGTTGAGGCAGCAGCTACAGCTCACAAAGAGCTTTTATCCTGATTAAAAGGGGAGGGAGTTCAGGTTCATCCCGAACCAGAGCTAGGGAGGAAAGTAATAATCATCCCCATTATAAAACGGAGTTGAAAAGTGAAGCTCCAAGGCTCAGGGCCCATAGCTCAGTGCCTAGGGTACCTACTGACAGGTCCAAATCCAGCCTGGGCCTGCCAAACAACAATGACAACTACAACCAAAAAATAGCTGGGACCTGTAGTCCCAGTTACCTGCGAGGCTGAGGCAAGAGAATCACTTAAGCCCAATAGTTTGAGGTTGCTGTGAGCTGTGATGTCACAGCACTCTACCCAGAGCAACATAGTGAGACTCAGTCTAAAAAATAAAAAAAAATTGGCTCGGCGCCTGTGGCTCAACGGGCTAAGGCGCCAGCCATGTACACCTGAGCTGGCGGGTTAGAATCCAGCCCGGGCCCGCCAAACAACAATGGTGGCTGCAACCTAAAAATGGCCAGGCGTTGTGGCGGGCGCCTGTAGTCCCAGCTACTTGGGAGGCAGAGGCAAGAGACTCACTTGAGCCCAGGAATTGGAGGTTGCTGTGAGCTGTGTTGCCACAGCACTCTACCCAGGGTGACAGCTTGAGGCTCTGTCTCAAAAAAAAAATAATAAAAATAAATAAATTTTAAAAAAATTAAAAAAAAGTGAGGCTCTGAGAGGGTTCACGACTTGCCCAAGAACATACAGTATCCAAGTGAACTAATCTAGACTCAGACAAGGTGTCAGCCTCAAAGTCCTTTAAACCAGAATGAATGGAAGATGTTGTATGCTTTGTGTCCAAAAAGAATGATGGTTAAGGGAGATGTAGCCTGATACCACTCAGCTGGGTTGGTAATGGGTTCCTAGTGCTTTTAACTTATTTTCAAATATTTTGGAAACTAATCCAGTGCTGGTCATCCTTCAAAAGTGGTCCCTTCCAGGCTCAGTACTGGCGTAGCACTGTGGTTAGGGGGCCAGCCACATACACCAAAGGTGGTGGGTTTGAACCTGACCCAGGCCAGCTAAACAATGACAACTGCAACAAAAAATACCTGGGTGTTGTGGCAGGCACTTGTAGTCCTGGCTACTTGGGAGGCTGTGGCAAGAGAATTGCTTGAGCCCAAGAGTTTGAGGTTGCTGTAAGCTATGACGCCACAACACTCTACCCAGGGCAACGTAATGAGACTTTGTCTCAAAAAAAAAAAGAAAGAAAGTGGTCCTTCCCATAAAGTTGTTGTGATTGGTGGAGTGTGGCCTTGCTCCCCTGTCCATACTGTTGATTATAGCAGGCAAAACATAAGGCAGACCAATGTCCTCTAAACAGACTGGCCCCATATACCGAGGGTGGCGGGTTCAAACCCAGCCCTGGCCTAACTGCAACAAACAAAATAGCCGGGAGTAGTGGTGGGCGCCTGTAGTCCCAGCTACTCGGGAGGCTGAGGCAAGAGAATCTCCTAAGCCCAGGAGTTGGAGGTTGCTGTGAGTTGTGTGACGCCACGGCACTCTACCGAGGACTATAAAGTGAGACTCTGTCTCTACAAAAAAAAAAACAATTACATGGATGGCAGACAATTTTCTGATCACTACTTGGTAACTACCATTCAGCAGCTCAGAACAAAACCTAGTGAGGGGGTGGCACCTGTGGTTCAAGGAGTAGGGCACCGGCCCCATATGCCGGAGGTGGCAGGTTCAAAGCCGGCCCCGGCCAAAACCTACAATAAATAAATAAATAAATAAAAGCATTTAAAAAAAAAAAAAAAACTTAGTGAGGGATCGGAGGGTGAGAGGGAGGGGGAAGTAAAGAGGCAGTAGCTAGAAGCCGAAAGGAGAGGGGGAAGCATCGGAAAAGCAGCACACAGCACAGGTCATTCAATCTGACAGCATCACAAGAGGAGGCCTTGCAGACACTCACTTCAAAAGGCTACAAGAAAGCCGGGTTATTGCTGCTTGAATCCTGAACCCATTCCAGAGATCTCATTTTGGGGGGAGCTTTTTGAACAGTTTGTGTCCTTCACATCCCCGGTATTCCTAAGACTAACTTCCCACGCTGTACTCCCTGCACTTGAAGTGAAAGAATGGCAATAACAAGGCATCTCCCTGCTTGCTGCGCGTCTCCTCAAAAGACACTTTTTTGGCTCACGGCCTCCAGGAAGATGTCTGGAGGGCCTTGGAGCTTCCCAGAATTCTCTGCACCTCTGATAAAATGCAGCGCGTCCACCCTTGGGGTCGGCTGCCTAGTGGAGCTATTCTTTATTCCTTTGCCTCTATCGCCCTCTAGTGCCCACCTTCTATAATTATCGTTAGATAACATTTCTTTTTTTGCTGCTAAGTTTAACAATCTAAAAGGGGGGGATTTACAAGTTAGTAAGTTCCCACCCAACAGGTAGATCGCACAGGTATATGGCGCACATATGTGATTCGGACTTTAACGTTAGGAAAGCAAACTATGTAACCTCATCATACGTTCCCTCGTATTGATCTGAAATTAAAAATAAAACTTACAAGTTCATCCGCTACTTCGTGTAAATTCATCTAGCAGTATCCGTAAGATATGTTCACTTTTTGGCATGCACACGAGGTCGGACAGTCGACTTTGCGAGCTCACCCTAGAAAGAGTGCTACAGACCCCATTGCTGTGACCCCAGTATCACTGCAGTCACCTTCATAGTACTCCGCCTGAGAAGCTAAGCAGCAATGACAGCGTCTAGTCCACCCTTCAAAGGGCATTACCAGAAAACGAGTTCCAAAATTGCTGAATTGACGCTGGACCGTGCTTAGCAGGAACCTGAATCAAAGGGCATAATTGGCATCGTTCTGGTGGGAGATGACAGGGCCTGAGCTTCGGTGATAGTGACAAAAGTGGAAAATAGGAGATGGAATCAAGGGAATATAGAGGATATCTGGTCTTGGGAGTTAACTGAAGAAGGACAGGGATGTATCAAGTATGATTTAGGATTCTGGTTCAACTAATTGGACAAATAGCGGTGTCATTTCCTGTGATGGAGAATACTGGTAGAAAAACATTTTGGCGGTGGAAGATGAAAAAAGCATGAATCTGGTTTTGGACAAGTTAATACTATGCCTTTGTAACTTTCAAGCGAATATACCAGGACATTAATTTATTTAACAAATACTTGCTGAGCCCTTAGTATGTTTGAGGCACCATTCTAAGCTTTTTCCTTCTTCGAGTTTACCTTGTGGCTCACCCCTTGCCTCTGCACAAAACCCTGCCCACCTGTCCTAGCCAGATAAAAATCCATTTAGGATTCAGTAAGCCTATTCTGGGAGCTGACTATCTCTAAGACATCGAGCTCAGTGCTCTCTTGATTGGGAGATTCCATTTCTTTCTCTTTTTCTTTTTTTGCAGTTTTTGGCCAGGGCTGGGTTTGAACCCGCCACCTCCAGTATATGGGGCTGGCGCCCTACTCCTTGAACCACAGACACCACCCTGAGATTCCATTTCTTACCCTCACTTAGTGCCTTGCCAAAGTAACCCTGTCTGATATTGGGAGCAGTGCCCTCCCTGACATAGCTCAAAAATCTAACTGGGTCTTGCTGGGTAAGGATCTTACCATGAAGGTAATCTCCATATATTCAGACATTCCAGTAAAACTGTTCACTTTGGAAGCGGAAGAAATATGTTTTCCTATTTTCTCATCCATTCAACTAATGGTGTAACCTAAAGCATTTCTCCCTGCAGGTCTTTAGTCCGTAAGATTCAAGAACTTTGGGCAGCACTGTAGCTCAGTGGTTAGGGCACTGGCCACACACACCAAGGCTGGCCAGTTCGAACCCGGCCCGAGACCAGCTAAACAGCAATGTCAACTGCAACAAAAAAAATAGCCAGGCATTGTGGTGGATGCCCAACTCCCAGCTACTTGGGAGGCTGAAGCAAGAGAATCACTTAAGCCCAAGAATTTGAGCTTAACTCAAATTAGTAGAGTGCTGTGAGCTGTGATGCCATGGCACTCTACCAAGAGCGACATAATGAGACTCTGTCTCAAAAGAAAAAAAAAAATTCAAGAACGTTGAGGCGGTGATGAAGAAAGCCCTGAGGAGCCTTAAGCAGAAGAACCAGAGAAACAAAATCTTGAGGAAGAAAGGAATTTAAAATCCACCTAAGTAATCTTCCCAAAAATGAATTCCATGGAACATTGACTCCTAAAGATGTCCAGACATAAAATGATACCATGACTCAAAAAGTTAGAAAAATATTTCATGCTTTGTTGCCCTTTTAGCATTTTTTTTTTTTTGTTTTTGTTTTTGAGACAGAGTCTCGCTTTGTGGCCCTGGTAGTGTCGCGTCATCACAGCTTACAGCAACCTCACACTCTTGGGCTTAAGTGATCCTCTTGCCTCATCCTCCCAAGTAGCACCTGCAACCACATTTGGCTAGTTTGGGATTTGGGTTTTTTTTTTTTCTATTTTTAGTCGAGACAGAGTCTCACCCTTGCTCAGGCTGATCTCAAACTCCTGAGCTCAAGCAATTCACCCACCTCAGCCCCCCAGAGCACTAGGATTACAAGCACGAGCCATTGTGCCCAACCAGAAAAATTTTGTTTCTTGGAATGTAGCAATCTCTAACCAAATTGCTGTAATATATACAGCAATTATATAAAAAATGTTATAATACTTCCGAAGATTACTCTGACTCTACCTATATAAGTGAAACCTTAACTTCTCCACTTTAGAGTAAGTGTTTTCTGGGTGACTATCTTCAAGCTTTGCACTTGAATAAACTCTATACTTAATCATATTTATGAATCTCATTAAGGTTGACATGTATATATAGCATATTTATATTATATTCATTTTATTAATCATATTATATTATGCAACGTCTAGCAGGCTCCGAATAGGTAAGTACGTTCTTCCAGGCCACATAGCTAAGTGGTGATAGGGTTCAGGTTACACCATCCCAAAATAAGGAGACCAGAATACAGCTTTTTGGCATAAGGATTATTTAGGGTTGGTTATTTTGGAAAACAGAAAACATAGGAGAAATTACCACTTTTTAAAGAGGGATGTACGTCTATAGAGGAAATCTACATTTTTAAGTGTGTCTCCCTCTCTGTACCAGGAAAAGGATGACAAAATCACTAGAGATTCTTATCAACAAAGAAAGCATTAACTTAACCGGGGTGATAAACCTTGCTTTTGTGTACCCTACTTTTCCTAACTCTCTCCCCACAACCAGCTTTTCTTTGTTTCAGCAAGCTATGGTATTTGAGCCTGAAGTTTAACTCTGAAATTTACTCTTGACAATTTTAGTCTTTGAGAATTTCCCAAGTGTCTCATGTACACAAGAGGTACACCTGTTATTAAACCTATTTGTTTTCCTCTTGAAAATCTGTCTTTTGTTACAGGACGTCCAAACTAACAACTTTGGAGGGAAGGCAGAAAATAATTCACACATGCTGTACACACAGGCACCGCCCAGTGGTCAAGGTCAAGTCACGCTCCAAGGGCAGGTATCAACCATCGCTTCCCATCTAGTCCAAATCCTATCTCAAACTGAGTCGACCCACACTATCGTGGCAAAGAATTCAATCTGGGGAAGTTTAAAGGAGATAGGAAACTCACTATTTCTCAAACTAGCACATTTTATTCTTAAATAGCTTTAAGTATTTAAAAGGTTTCTTATGGGTCAGTGCCGATAGCTCAGCAGTTAGGGTGCCAGCCACGTACCCTGGGGCTGGGGGGTTTGAACCTGGCCCTGGCCTACTAAACAATGACAACTATAACAAAAAACAATAGCTGGGCCTTGTGACAGGCACCTGTGGTCCCAGCTACTTGGGAGGCTCAATCGAGAATCGCTTAAGCCTAAGAGTTTGAGGTTGCTGTGAGCTGTGACACCACAGCAATCTACCAAGGGCAACATAGTGAGACTCTGTCTCAAAAAAAAAAAAAAGTATACACACACACACATATATATATAATAAAATAAAATATTTTTTATATCAAGTTCCAATCTGCCTTTTTGTACCTTCCACTCATTATTTTTGATTTTTACCTCAGGAATAGTATAGATTAAGACTAAGGCATGTCCACAGGTGCATAATTCTTGGCTGGGCACCGCGGCTCATGCCTACAAGACAGCTATTTTGTCTGCCTTCAAAAAAATAACCAAATTACAATTATATTTTTAGAAATGGAGTGTAGTCAGTATATGAACTGGGACTTCATCCTAGTGTTCTAAATGTCTTATGTAATTTACATTGTCTTGAAAGATTTTCAAGGGGGGTGCCTGTAGCTCATTGGTTAGGGCGCTGGCCACATGTTCCAGGGCTGGTGGGTTTGAACCCAGCCTAGACCTGATAAACAAAAAAGAAAAAAAAATGGCTGGGTGTTGTGGCAGGCATCTGAAGTCCCAGCTACTGGGGAGGCTGAGGCAAGAGAATCTCTTGAGCCCAAGAGTTGGAGGTTGCTGTGAGCCATGATGCCACAGCACTCTACCCAGGGGAGACAGTTTGAAATTCTGTCTCAGAAAAAAGAAAGAAAGAGGAAGGGAGGGAGGGAGGGAGGGAGGGAGGGAGGATGGGAGGGAGAGAAGGAAGGAAGGAAGAAAGGAAGGGAGGGAGGGAGGGAGAGAGAGAGAGAGGGAGACAGAAAGAAAGAAAGAAAGAAAGAAAGAAAGAAAGAAAGAAAGAATTTTCTAATTTCCATGGTGGCAAAAATATTTTTTCTTTTTTAAATCACTGGGGCACCAGAGAGAGAGATTGAGAGAATTATAAGAATTATACCGAGGCTCGGCGCCTGTGGCTCAACGGCACCAGCCACGTACACCTGAGCTGCAGGTTCGAATCCAGCCCTGGCCCGCCAAGCAACAATGATGGCTGCAACCAAAAGATGGCCGGGCATTGTGGCGGATGCCTGTAGTCCCAGCTACTTGGAAGGCGGAGGCAGAAGACTCTCACTTGAGCCCAGGAACTGGAGGTTGCTGTGAGCTGTGACGCCACAGCACTCTATCCAGGGTGACCGCTTGAGGCTCTGTATCAAAAAAAAAAAAAAAAAAGAATTATACCGAGAGAGTGTGTATGTGATATGTGTGTCCGAATACACTTTGGAATATTGTATATAAATTTACATTTGACATTTAGCAATTTTTTAAAAGAAAGAAAGTAATCTTGGAACAAAGAGGAATTATATAATTGCATGACAGAAGCAAGGTCATCAAAGTGTGAGCACTCCCAACTTTGCCCCACTAGAGAATTCTTTGAGAGATTGGGTTTGGGGATTCTTTGTCATATAGAGACATAAAAATGATTCAACTGCAGAGAAGGGAGGAAGGAACAGAGTCCTACTTGCTTAATTCTTGGGCTCTTTTTCCTTATAGAGAACTGTGTAATGAGCCAAGCAGAAAAAAAAAAATGTTTTTAATGGCAAGGCAAAATTGATCTACATAATAAGGGCCAAGGAGGGGACAAGTCCAAGGGGACTAGAAAGAGGCAAGAAACTGAAAAGCCACAGGGGCTAGAAGTTGGGGGAAGAGTTTGAAGGCCTTTGATAGGAAGCTTATAAGCAGCTCTGGGTGTGAGAGAATGGGAGAGGAAAAGGAAAGAAATGTTGGTAAGTTTTGCCGAGGGTTTTGAAATGAATCCTGTTTAATGCTCTTTAACAGAAGCGGAAATGATTGGAATTCCTTTTTAACTAATTTTGGCTGGTAGATTGCAGTTCTGAGGTCATATAATTCAGGATTACAGTTGCTTTGGACTTTCCTCGTTTCAGGTCCTGTTACGTCCTGCAGATGGATATTAGTCCAGAGCAGTAACAACAAAAGCTGCAGGCTGTGGTCTGGAGTTATACTTACCAGCATATCTCAAACAATTAATAGTAAATAGTGGAATTGGGGGTGATTAAACTTTCTCCTCTTTTGCTTACCTATTTTTCTGAACTCTCTTCTCTCTCTCTCTTTTTTTTTTTCTTTTTTTGAGACAGAGTCTCATTTTGTTGCCCTTAGTAGAGTGCTATGGTGTCACAGCTCACAGCAACCTCAAACTCTTGGGCTCCAGGAGCCAGGTGTGGTGACTCGAGCCTGTAATCTTAGCACTAAGGGGGTCCAAGGCAGGTGGATCTCTTAAGCTCAGAGTTTGAGACCAGCCTGAGCCAGAGCTAGACCTCATCTCTAAAAATAGCTGGGCGTTGTGGCAGGCGCCTATAATCCCAGCTACTTGGGAGGCTGAGGCAAGAGGATCACTTGACCCCACGACTTTGAGGTTGCTGCAAGCTGCGTGATGCCATGGCACTCTACCAAGGGTAACAAAATGAGACTTTGTCTCAAAAAAGAAAATTCTTGGGCTCAAGCAATTTTCCTGCCACACAAGCAATTCTCCTGCCGCAGCCTCCCAAGTAGCTGGGACTATAGGCACCCACCACAAGGCCTGGCTATTTTTAGAGACAGGGTTCCTGAGCTCAAGCAATCCACCCACCTAGTCCTCCCAGAATGCTAAGATTAAAGCATGGGCCAGCACACCTGGCTTGCTGAATTCTTTATAATGCATATAGACAAGATACCCCAAAAATCACCCCCAAAGTCACCAAACATAGGAAAAATGGGAAATTGTAGCTAAACGTAACTTTGCTTACAAAAAAAAAAAATTGGGAGGGGCTTGGCGCCTGTGGCTCAATGGGCTGAGGCACCAGCCACGTACACCTGAGTTGGCGGGTTCGAATCCAGCCCGGGCCCGCCAAGCAACAATCATGGCTGCAACCAAAGATGGCCGGGCGTTGTGGCGGGCGCCTGTGGTCCCAGCTACTTGGGAGGCGGGGCAGGAGACTCGCTTGGGCCCAGGAATTGGAGGTTGCTGTGAGCTGTAATGCCACGGTACTCTATCTAGGGTGACAACGAGGCTCTGTCTCAAAAAAAAAAAAAAAAATTGGGAGGGACAAAGTCGCACTTTTTTGCCCAGCACCATGGCATCAGCCTAGCTCATAGCAACCTCAAACCCCTGAGTTCAAGTGATCCTCCATCCTCAGCCTCCCAAGTAACTGGGACTACAGGGTGCCTGCCACAATGCCTGGGTAATTTTTCTATTTTTAGTAGAGATGGGATCTCACTCTTGCTCAGGCTGGTCTCAAACAGCTGAGCTCAAGGCATGGTCCCTCCTCAACCTCCCAGAGTGCTGAGATTACAGGCATGAGCCACTGCTCCCGGCCTCTTTACAAAATATCATTCCAAAATTTTACAAAATAGTTACGAAATATTATCGATGTGTTGGCCACCTCTTCATAAAATTTTGCAATGAACATTTTGTAAATCAAGGTTATGTGTAGCTGCAATTTTCCATTTTCCCTGTGTATGGGAATTACAGGGGCAGCCTTTGGGACACCCTGTGTTACTTTTAACGAGAAGAAATTCAAGTGTCTGAAATAGTGGAGAACCTGAACGTGTTTATTGGAACGATGAGAGTGTTTCCTCATGTTTTCTTCAGGTGCTCTGGGAGATGAAGAGGATGCAGAGATGGGGAGGCTTTCCAAAAGGATTCAGAATTGAAAAGAAGGCTCGGCGCCTGTGGCTCAGCGGGCTAAGGCGCCAGCCACATACACCTGAGCTGGCGGGTTTGAATCCAGCCCGGGCCCGCCAAACAACAATGATGGCTGCAACCAAAAAATGGCCAGGCATTGTGGCGGCACCTGTAGTCTCAGCTACTTGGGAGGCAGAGGCAGGAGACTCGCTTGAGCCCAGGAATTGGAGGTTGCTGTGAGCTGTGATGCCACAGCACTCTATCCAGGGTGACAGCTTGAGGCTCTGTCTCAAAACAAA
>CAUYON010202638.1:0-15931 GCA_963573935.1 Arctocebus calabarensis
GTGATCAAGAAAATGCCATGAAGGCTATCTGTAACAGTACGATGAAAACATTTCTGAATGTATATGAATCATGCCCTATGATTGCACCAATGTACAGAATTATGATTCAATAAAATTATAAAAAAAAAAAAAAAAGAATAATGGGCTGAAAAACCATAATGAAAGTGGAGGACAAGTGTTATTCGACAAGGTAAAAATGAAAAAAAAAAACCATAAAACAAAGGAAAGCTAAATAAACAACCATAACCACAAAAGAGAAAAAAAAAAAGAAAAGAAAAGAAAAGGAAAAAGCTAAGGAAAAAATTGAAAAAAGTAAAAAATGTAAAACTCTATGTTTGTGTGAGTGTGTGTGTGTATTGCAACACATTGCTTGGACATTCAGTGATACTGTATGTTAGGAGAAGGCAAACACACTCTGGATGTACTGTATATGACAGAGGTCAGACACTACTAATTTCTAATTGCAAAGAAAACTTATTATTATTTTTTTTTCTATCTGACTTCTTTGCCCTCTGTCTGGGTCTGTTCACTTTGTCAACATTCAGTCCCCACAGGGAGGAGGTCCCAAATCTCTTGCCAGACTTTCCAGGAGTCCCATTGTACAACAAAGTAGCCTACCAAAGTGGCCCAGAGGGTGCAGTAGCTGCTCAACTCACCCTGAGGATGGCTGCTGGAGCTCAGCATGTGTGACAGAGTTGGCCATGCACTAAGGCCTTGGGACCTATTCCTCCCATGCAAGCCATTTTCCCACAATGGCAGCATCCCACAAGCATCAAAGCCTATGGGAGAACCACCCCAATTGGCATTCAAACCTAGCCCCCTGATGCTGTCCAAATCTACTTCCTGCTCCAGCAAATGGCCAAGTCCAAACCCAAAATACTTCCTTTCCCATCCCCAGACTTATGTTAGAGAGCCAGCTGACCTGCTGGACTCTGCACACACCAGGCACAAGTCTTCTGAGTCAGTTTTCCTGAGGTCCGGACTTCCACATTGGCTCCTGAAGTCTTCTGCTGCTTCAATGTGCCCCTGGAGTGATATTTCTGTGCACTCCCCAGCCAGAGGTGGCTGATGTCTACTTTCCTCTGTCTCACCATGAGTAACCATCAAGGAGATATCTCTAATCTGGCATCTTGCTGCCAAAACAGACTTTAATAAAAAAAGAAAAATTATGTGCTTTGAAATCTGTTTCCTTTTAAAATTAAATTTATTGAGGGGTGGAGCAAGATGGCTGACTTTGAAAGCAGCTTCTGAAAGAAGCTCCTGTCCAAAAGGAAAAATAACCTCAGAAACTGCGCAATTAAGCTGAAGTCTGGGAGCCCAGCTGAGACAGAGAAGTGATAACTGCAGGTCACCTCTGCTGAGGCAAGCTGCAACTCTAAGAAAGCAAGCTGCAGGTACAAAATTCATCTGAAAGAAAAAGTGTCTGTCCCCTCCCCCAAGAGAGCTGTGGGGATTTTTTTGCTTTTCTATGTCCTTTCTTTTTTCTCTTCGCTTGCTCCTGTGGGTTTTCTATAAAAAACCTCCATAGAGGTTTCTATGGACCTCTTGTCTCACCCCACAGAAGAATGCTGTAGGAAATGGGGTCTGTTCCTCCCAGTGCGACCCTGATGTGACTCTGAACACTTTCTTGCTAGGCAGAAAAACTGACTACAGTTTTCCCCACCATTTTGAACTTATAGTACACCCTTCCCCCCGATGAACCTTACCTGGTGAACAAGAAGCCTACCCTCTTCTGAGACTGAGGGAGGAGGTGCTTGAGCAGCGCCCCACCCACCTGCCAGAAAAAGAGCCCCACTCACAAGACTCTGGGGGGCTGCTGCGAGCCTCCCTCCCTCTGGCCAGGGAACCCACAGGCAACCGTGCGGCCCCGTGCCCTGCACCCCGAGCCTGCCGGACCTCTGCAGGTCCGCCTTCTGCCAGGAACTCTACCAGCAACCACCAGGCCTCTGCAGGTCTGTTTCTGGCCAGGAACTCCCCTGGTGATTGTGGGGCACTTGCAGGCCTCCACAGGGCCACCCTTGACAAGGGACTCCCCCAGCGACCACACAGACCTGCGCCTAGCACCTGCAGGACCTTTGCAGATCTACCCCCAGACAGGAACTACCCCAACGATTGCGTGGCCCTGTGCCAGTCCGCATTCTGCTAGGGACTCCCCCGGTGACTAACAGGCCTCTGCAAGCCTACCCCCACCAGCGACTCACCCAGCGACTGTGAGGGCCTGCACCTGGCACCTGCAGGGCCTCCACAGATCCACCCTCCAGTTAGGAACTCCCCCGGTGTTGGCACGGCCCCAAGCCCTGAGCCTGCAGGATCTCTGCAGGCCTATCTTCTGCCAGGGACTCCACTGGCAACCACCAGGCCTCTGCAGGAACGCCCCTGGCAAAGAGCTCCCCTGGTGACCAAGCGACCCTGTGCCCTGCGCTTGCCAGGTCTTCACAGGTCCACCTCTGATAGGGACTCCTCCGGTGACTGCCAGGCCTTCACAGGCCCACCCCTGGCAAAGGACTCCCCATGTGACCATGTGGGCCTGCGCCTAGCCCACCCACAGCCAGGAACTCCCCTGGCAACAGTGCAACCCCACACCCCATGCCTGCTGGACCCCCACAGGCCTGCTTTCTGCCAGGGACTCCTGAAGCCATGGGACTTGGGACTTCCCTCTGAAGCACTCCCTGCCTCTGCATGGTGCCCTCCTCCCGGCCAGAGACTGCTGGAGCCGTGGGTTCTCTTTGCCAAAGTCACTGGGCCCCTGACAATCCCAGAACCATGTGCACCATTCCCCCACCAGCTGCTAGATCCGGAGTTGCCAAACTCTGGAGCTGCTTCCGCAGCCAGAACTCCCTGGCTGGGGCACTCCCAGTGGAGCTACACAGGGTCACACCCTGCAAAGTTCCAGCAACAAGAGAGTGATCCCATCGGGGTCTAATCTTGGCGATACACCTTCCCAACTCTGAGGATGGCCAGAGGCAATGGTGAAAAACAATCATGGGGTGGAATCCACAGAAAAACTCTGGCAATATGAATAATCAGAGCAGATCAACTCCTCCAAGGAATGACAAGGCAGATACAGCACAAGATCTCTTGCATAGGCAAATGCTGAGATGTCAGAAATTGAATTCAGAATCTGGATAGCAAATAAGATCAGTGGAATGGAGGAAAAGATGGAATTAGAATTTCAATCAGTGATCCAAAAGATGACCCAAAAAATGTCTCTAGAATTCAACGAATTCATAGACCAAATGATCAAAGATTCTGACACATTGAGACAAGAATTTGCAGTCCTCAAAAATCTGAGAAATATTGTAGAATCACTCAGTAACAGAATGGAGCAAGCAGAAGAAAGGATTTCTGATATTGAAGATCAAGCTTTCGAATGCTCCCAAACCTCCAAAGAGGAAGAGAAATGAAAGGCAAAAACAGATCATTCTCTCAGAGAGCTCTTGGATAACTTGAAGAAAACCAATATTCACCTCATATGGATCCCCCAAAGCGATGAAGCAGCTTCACAAGACACAGAGTGCCTTCTTCTTGAGATTATGAAACAGAACTTTCCAGACATACCAAGAGATTCTGAAATTCAGATAGCAGTTTCAGAACTTCAGCATGGCTCAACGCAAATAAGCCCTAGACAGATCAAAATCAATTTCACTAAAATTAATATGAAGGAGAAAATTCTGAAAGCATCCAGATGTAAGAAAACCATTACCTACAAAGGGAAGAACATTAGAATAACTGTAGATCTCTCTGCTGAAAACTTTCAAGCTGGAAGAGGATGGTCATCGACTTTCAATCTCCTAAAACAAAATAACTTTCAACCCAGGATCTTGTATCCAGCTAAACTGAGTTTCATTTATGATGGAGAAATTAAACATTTCAATGACATCCCCATGTTGAAGAAATTTGCCATAACTAAACCAGCTCTCCAAGATATTCTCAGACCTATCTTCCATAATGACCAGAGTAATCCTCCACCACAAAAGTCAACCCACTTAGAAAATTTAGATACAATTCCAACTTCCACAGTTGCGAGGGATTCAAAATGTCCACCAGACTTTCAAAAGGCTTATCAATGTTCTCAAACTAATGTGAATGGCTTAAATTGTCCTCTAAAGAGTCACAGGTTGGCTGACTGGATACAAAAACTCAGGCTAGATATCTGCTGAATACAAGAATCTCATCTTACTTTAGAAGACAAATATAGACTCAAGGTGAAGGGATGGTCATCTTTACTCCAGGCAAATAGAAAGCAGAAAAAAGCAGGCATTGCTATCCTATTCACAGATACAATAGGCTTTAAACCAACCAAAATAAGGAAGGATAAGGATGGATACTTTATATTTGTTAAAGGTAATACTCAATATGATGAGATTTCAATTATTAATATTTATGCACCCAACCAGAATGCACCTCAATTTACAAGAGAAACTCTATAGACATGAGCAAATTGTTTACCTCCAGCTCCATAGTAGTCAGAGATTTTAACACCCCTTTAGCAGTGTAGGATAGATCCTCTAAAAAGAAGCTAAGCAAAGAAATTTTAGATTTAAACTTAACCATTCAACAACTGGATTTAACAGACATCTACAGAACATTTCATCCCAACAAAATTGAATACACATTCTTCTCATAAGCCCATGGAACATACTCCAAAATCAAGCACAACGTAGGTCACAAGTCTAACTTCAGCAAATTTTAAAAAATAGAAATTATTCCTTGCATCTTCTCAGACCATCATGGAAAAAAAGTTGAACTCAATAACAACAGAAATCTGCATACTCATACAAAAACATGGAAGCTAAATAACTTTATGCTGAAGGAAAGATGGGTCATAGACTAGATTAAGAAGGAAATTACCAAATCTTTGGAACAAAATGACAATAAGGACAGGAATTATCAGAACCTCTGGGATACTGCAAAGGCTGTGCTAAGAGGGAAATTTATAGCAATGCAAGCATTCCTCAAGAAAACGGAAAGAGAGGAAGTTAACAACTTAATGGGACATCTTAAGCAACTGGAGAGGAAAGAACATTCCAACCCTGAACCGAGCAGAAGAAAAGAAATAACCAAAATTAGAGCAGAATTAAATGAAATTGAAAACAAAATAATTATACAACAGATCAATAAATGAAAAAGTTGGTTTTCTGAAAAAGTCAATAAAATAGATAAATCTTTGGCTAACATAACCAGGAAAAAAAGAGTAAAATCTCTAATTTCATAAATCAGAAATGGTGAAGATGAAATAACAACAGAACCCTCAGAAATTCAAAAAATCCTTAACAAATATTCCAAGAAGCTTTACTCTCAGACATATGAAAATCTGAAGGAAATTGACCAATACTTGGAAGCACGCCACCTACCAAGGCTTAGCCAGAATGAAGTGGAAATGTTGAACAGGCCTATATCAAGTTCTGAAATAGCATCAACAATACAAAATCTCCCTAAAAGAAAAGCCCAGGACCAGATGGTTACACACACCAGACTTTGACCAAAGCTTTAAATTCTACCAAACCTTTTTAGTACCTATATTACTCAACTTTTCCCAAAATATAGAAAATGAAGGAATACTACCCAACACATTCTATGAAGCAAACATCACTTTGATCCCCAAACCAGGGAAAAAACCCAACAAGAAAAGAAAATTATAGAGCAATATCACTAATGAATATTGATGCAAAAATATTCAACAAGATCCTAAAAAAAATAATCCAACAACACATCAAACAAATTACACACCATGACCAAGTGGGCTTTATCTCAGGGTCTCAAGGCTGGTTTGATATATGTAAATCTATAAATGTAATTCAGCACATAAACAAATTAAAAAATTGAGACCATATGATTCTATCAATTGATGCAGAAAAGGCTTTTGACAATATCTGGCATCCCTTCATGATCAGAACACTTAAAAAAATTGGTATAGAACGGACATTTCTTAAATTACTAGAGGCCATCTACAGCAAACCCACAGCCAGTATTGTATTGAAAGGAGTTAAATTGAAATCATTTCCACTTAGATCAGGAACCAGGCAAGGTTGCCCATTATTGCCTCTGCTCTTCAACCTTGTAATAGAAGTTTTAGCCATTGCAATTAGGAAAGAGAAGGCGATCAAGGGTATCCAGACAGGGTCAGAAGAGATCAAACTTTCACTCTCTGCAGATGATATGATTGTATATTTGGAAAACACCAGGGATTCTACTACAAATCTTTTAGAAGTGATCAAGGAATACAGCAGCATCTCAGGCTATAAAATCAACACCCATAAATCTGTAGCCTTTATATATACCAACAATAGCCAAGCTGAAAAAACAGTCAAGGACTCTATTTGTTTCATAATAGTATCAAAGAAGAAGAAATACTTGGGAGTTTACCTAACAAAGGATGTGAAATATCTCTATAAAGAGAGCTGTGAAACTTTAAGAAAAGAAATAGCTGAAAATGTTAACAAATGGAAAAACATACCATGCTCATGGCTGGGAAGAATCAACATTGTTAAAATGTCCATACTACCCAAAGCAATATTTAATTTTAATGCAATTCCCATTAAAACTGCATTGTCATATTTTAAAGATCTCAAAAAAAATAATACTTTGTTTTATATGGAATCAGAAAAAACCTCGAATAGCCAAGACATTACTCAGAAATAAAAACAAAGCAGGAAGAATCACACTACCAGACCTGAGACTCTACTATAAATTGATACTAATCAAAACAGCCATGGTACTGGCACAAAAAGAAAGAGGTAGATGTTTGGAACAGAATAGAGAACCAAGAGATGAATCTAGCTACTTAACGCTACTTGATCTTTGAGAAGCCAATTAAAAACATTCAGTGGGGAAAAGATTTCCTGTTTAACTTATGGTGCTGGGTAAACTGGCTGGTGACTTGTAGAAGACTAAAACTGGACCCACATCTCTCATCATTAACTATGGTAGACTCTCACTGGATTAAAGATTTAAACTTAAGACATGAAACTATTAAAATATTAGAAGAAAGTATTGGCTTGGGTGAATATTTTATGAGGAGGACTACCCAGGCAATTGAAGCAGTATCAAAAATACACTACTGGTACCTGATCAAACTAAAAAGAACACTATATGCTATGATGTTAATTACAAATTAGGTCATAGAAGATCTTTGGGCAAATCCTTTGCTGATTACAAGGATCTACTACCCAAGGTATTTTCGACCCATCTGAGAAATGGATAGCAGAGTTTGTACTTTTGAATACTATAAAAAGACACTGTTAGTGAAATGGGGCCTAGATGGAAAATGCCTGTTGTCACGTATGATTTGAGTGTACTCTACTCATATAATCACTAGTTCACTGGGATTTCACGAGGGTCAGATTTACTTAACAGAAAGCAATGGTGAAAACTCCAGATGTTTCTGGGTTTTCATCTTTCTGCGGCCTGGTTTTGCTTAGTATGAGGGACTTTAATACACAACTGAGAAACATTTTCCTCTGAGAGGAAGAGTTGAAATGATCAAATAAACAAGTTATCAAACACACATCTTCAGAGGTTGTCAAAACAAATTTTATATTTCCTAGGAGTGGAGTCACTGTCACCTGTAATTTCCAAGAAGGGCTTGCTGGAAATTTATAATAAGATATTATAGTTACCTGAAACATTGAAGGAAAATGAAAGACTTCTTTTGGAGGAATGATAATTTGTTAAACTAAACATAAGATTAAAAATACAATTATCAGCACGAAATATCTTGTAAAATTCTCTGGACTTACATTTCAAGACTTACTATAGGTAGAAGAAGTAGACATAAGGAAAAGTACTCTCCTTTCTTTTCTTGTCATGAGATACTTCTCATATCAACAATACACTTACTTTTTATAAGTATTCATATAAAAATAAGACTTTTAGTTTAGACTCTGTAATATATTTACATGAGTATGACTTTAAAGAATATTAAATCTCCAGAAAAGAAAAAGAATCTGCCCTTGTGAGGGTCTCATAAAGGTTACGTCAAATTTTTGTCAAAAACTACAATGAAATTTGTATATAAAATTGGATACATTAATCATGATTTTATAAGCAACTCCCTTATTGATATCATGTTCAAAAATGAAAATGAAACACTTGAAAATTAATATTAGTTGCTTCTTCCAGAAAAAGTAACTTTTTTTCTATTTTTCTTACATTATAATGTCCTAAAATTACAAAATGCCCAACTCAACTAAACTGTGAGGTCATTTTACCAATTCTGCCTCAGTCTTGGAAAAGTAGCTTTATTATTATCTGTGAAGAAGTCTCAACCCCCACACCAAGTGAAAGTATTTTGGTTGAAACTGTGTTTAATAAATTTGGGTCTAAAAGACAATGTAAAACAAAGGCAAATTCTAGTGCTTTCTTTTTTTTTTTTTTCTTTTTCTTTTCCAAGTATGTTTTACTATTTCTACTTACCTGTATTTCTTCTCTGTTTTATCTTTCTAGGAAAAATAAATTTTTAAAAATGAAAGCATTTAAGAAGATGAAACTCCTTCAAATTATATTTCATAGATGTGAAATTTAGAAACATGAAATAAACTATTCAAAGTGAACAATTTCAATGACATTTACTGCATTTACAATATTATGCACCTATCACCTCTATCAAGTTACAGAACATTTTCAGTCCCCCAAAGAAGCCCTGTATTCATTAAATAGTTAATGCCCATTTCCCACTGCCCCCACTAATCTGCTTTCTGTCTCTATAGATTTGCTTGTTCTAGACATTTTATATAATTGGAATCATATGAAATTTGTCCTTTAGTATCTGGATTCTTGCACATAAAATAAATCTTCAAGATCTATCCATGCTATATCATGTGCCCGTATCTCATTCTTACTCAATTAATTAATTTTTATGGACAAATAATAGTTGTATATGTTAATGATGTACAAAGTGATGTTTTGAAATATGTATACATTGTGGAATAGCTAAATCAAGCTTGGTATGTTCCATATGTGTTAGGTCCTTTTGTTTTAAGGTGTAGTTCAAGTCCAGTGTTTCCTTATCAGTTTTTTGTCTAGATGATTTTTCTATTGTTGAAAGTAGGGTCATTTATGTCCTTTACTATTATTGCACTGCAATTTCTCAATCCTATTGATATTTGTCATATATATACATATTTGGTGCACATATAATTATTATATGTTCTTGATGAATTGACTCCTTTATCATTATCTAATGACCTTTTATGTATGTTGTCACGGTCTTAGATTTTATGTCTATTTTGTCTGATATTATAGCGACCCCTGCTATCTTTTGCTTTCCCCTGTGTAAAATATGTTTTTCCATCTTTAACTCTCAGTCTGTGTGTCCTTAAAGATTAAGTGAGTCTGTAGTAGGCAGCGTATAGTTAGGTTCCATTTTTAATTCATTTAAGCACTCTATGTCTTTTGATTGGAAAATTTAATTCGTTTATCTTCAAAGACATTATTAATTGGTAAGCATATACTACTAAGATAAAAATCTTAAGGATAGTCATAATATGCATACAATTTGAATTTGAACATTTCTTGGATAAATTACACGAACATACATAAATGATACACTTGTAAATGTACATCTACAGCACTTCTAATTATTTTACATGTATTATAGTTGTATAGATATGAGCCTTCTTCCCCTGCCCATATTCCCCACAAACCTTGAATAAAGTTAGAGGGGCCCACTGCTTTCCTGATCCACCATCCCATGTTAGGAATTCTTAATGGAGAAATAGATGAGAAGTTATGAATTTGTCATTTGGATTTAACTCTGTGAAGAGAGACTTGGGCAATGCAGATGTAGAGACTATACATTTGGAAAATTATTTGATTTGGTTTAGCTATAATTTCCTATAAAATTAGGATATTTCCTTAATTGAAACAACTACATGTGAGAGTCACTTTAGGCCTTCCTTTACTCTATTGTGAATCATTTGAGACTATATAAACATGTAAATGTGTGTGTGTGTATATGTGTGTATGCATTCAGTTCTGAGTACATAGCAAGGGTAATTTCTCAATTATTTGTTCAACAAATGAAAATGCATGAATGAATGAATATGCACTGATGTATTCAGGTAATCTTCATTGATACATAACCATTGATGGGATATATTTAGTTGCTGTGATACTTTTAAATTTAAAGTGCCTTTCATTTTATCATAACTCAGTTTCAATTCTCAGAGGAACATGGGAGTGAATATACGGTGCTTGAACTAGAACTGCATTTCTATACTATGTAACATTAGACTCTATAAAAGCATATAAAGCTGATACTTTACTGGTCAAGCTCTCTCTAACTCAGGGAAATGATTATAGTGAAGTTCAAACCAGGAAACCCCAAGTTGATATGGATTACAGCCAAGGAAAAACTTAATGACCCCTGAGACTATCTAAGAATTTTTTATTTTTTGGCAATTATCACTTTTAATAAACTTCATGTCTCTATTTTTCATGAATGAATAACTTACAAATTGATTCCAATAACATTATCTTTGTCTTTTGGTCTTAAACTTCTAGGTAGGTCCAATGGATGAATTAGTTACATGTGGTGTCTATATTAGAACAAATATAAATCTTGCAAATAAAATTTTCAAAAATTAGGATAGAAAAGGAAATTTACCTCTCTACGCTATGTCTTTTCCAGGGATAAGGCTACCAGAGAGAAAGAGAGGGTTTTGCTTTAAAATTTGCTGTTATCTTGCAGAGAGACAGCAAGACCTGGGTCTTAATACACATGAAATCAATATCAATATTATTAGACTATTTCCCAGAGTATTACTTTTTCTATTTCTTTTAATTAAATTATCTTATCACTTTTTATATGCTTATTCCAATAAGAAATAAAAAGCAGAAATTCTACAAGTAAGAGTATTGGTATGTTTAAATTTAAAGTGCCTTTCATTTCTTCAGTCTTCTCCAGTTCCACAGATTGTTTTTATATCTATAGTAACATTTCTGTAGCTTAAAATGTAATTTAATAACACTTCCTTGTAATAGACTTTCAAAAAAATATTTGCTTAAAATTTATATCCCTTTCTGCTTCCTACTTGATTCTTTCAAAATTCAAATATTTTGCAATATTTGAAAATTTAACTTTGAAAATCTTTTAAATTTATATAGATTTTCATAATACCATTAATGTAGTTATTATTATAATATACTTTATTTCATTATACTTTTTAAAAACTATGTAAGAATATATAAAAGTAGTATCTTAGTAATAGTATAACATTATAGTAAAAGTTAACCAGTGTCCACCAATTCACTTCTCTTTTTTTTTTTTAACATAATCATTTATAACTTTGGTATGTATTCTTCCAGTCCTTTAAAAATGGAATTTATAAATGCTATGGATAAAGAATTTATAATGTTGTTTCATGTGATTTATAAATTTACCTTAATTGTTTTATGTTTTATACATTAGTGAATAATTCTTGTTTTTACTCCCCAGTTTTTTTTTTCAGATTTACCTATGTTAAGCTAACTTGTTTATTTTACTGTTCTATGTTTCCTTATAAGTATTTATTATTTTTAATTTATCCAGTCTCATTTGATAGATGCTTAGAGTGTCTCCAATATCACTCTATGACAATGTGACAGTTAATATTTATGTTCACTTTTTTTTTATTTTGTGTGCTAATGATCACTTTAGGAGTAGATCTTAAGAAGGGGATTTGTTAGGTCATTTTTTGTTAAACAGTAGTCGCCTTTTCCGCTTCTGATTTTCAACATTGCTGACTTGCATTTCAATTTGGTTGATCAATTTCTATTCTCACTGGAAGTACCTGCCAACATTTGATATGGTACTATCATCTTAATTTTATTTTTCAGATCTGTGGATAAAAAAATTATCTTCATATTTTAATTTTATGCCTGGAGGAAACAAGGCAGTGTCACTGGTGATGCCAGTGAGGTTGAGTTTGCTTTGATTTATTTATTAGCTATTTCAATTAGATTTTCTAAAAAAGTTCATTTACTGTTCGTATTTTTTGGTAGACAGCTTTGTTTGCTATTTATATTTGTGAATAGAACAATTATTTGCTGGTTATCTATGTGTTTACATGGTATTTATTTTCTCCCAGTGTTTGATTTGTTTTAAAATGTGAAGTTGATTTTGTTGTAAAATTTATACCTCATCTTTATCTGTTATTTTCAGGTTTTTACTTTTATTTTTATTTTTATTTTGCAGTTTTTGGCTGATGCTGGATTTGAACCCACCACCTCCGGCATATAGGGCCGGCACCCTACTCCTTTGAGCCACAGGTGCCACCCTATTTTTATTTTTTAAGGAGAATTTTCTCTCTCTCCTGGCTAGTAAAGTGCTTCAGATCTTAGATGATAAGGCAAGAGTGATTAATTTTGAATTCCAATTCTGTCTCTTATTAACTCCATTAAGTAAGTTTGTTAACCTACTTATACCATAATTACCTTTCTGTAAATTGAATAATAATAAAAAAGTTAAATTTACCTCCCTCATGGGGTAATAGCGTTATTGACAGAATTAATAGATGTAAAGCACTTGGAATAATGTTTAAGATGTAGGAAGTAGTATGTTATCAATATACTGTATAGTATGTTGTATTCATCTAAAAGATTTATCTGTCATCTTTTGAGCTATTTGTTCATCTAAAATATGTTTTTGGATATGTTGTATTATGGTCATGAAATTTTATTTTTTGAATATGGTTAATCAATTTTTCTAACAACATATATTGACTAGTTCATTCTTTGATTACTGCTTAGTGAATCTTATTCTGTTATTAATTCCCATATAAGCATAAATCAATTTTGTGTTCTCTATTCTATTCCAGAAAAATATCTGTCGATTGCTATGGCAACATTAGGCTGCTTAAATTGTTAAAACTTTATAGAATATTTTGAAATCTAGCAGGGGAATTTTGGCCACTTCCAACAAACTTTTTTTTCCCACAAATTCTGTTTTCTCTCTCTTTCTCTCTCTAAATGTATATATATAATATATACACACACATATGTATATATACTGTTATATGTTATTTGCCACATAAAGCTTATAATCTAAATGCATTTATAAATTTTAAAATTTTAAAATAAAGTTGATATAAATTATAAAATCCTCTTGAGATGGGAATAACATTGAATTTATAGCTGTACTCAGAAAGAGTTGACTTTTTACAATATTTATTCTCCCTATAAATAAATATAGTAATTCTCTATGAAATTGAAATAACATTTTTGGACATAAAACTTTAATTCTGAATCACTGATTTACGTACTGTAGGGTAAAAGTGTTGTGAAATGCCTTCAAGACACTTAGTCCAACCCCTTTCTTGACAGACGAAGAAATCAAGTTTAGAAAACTATAAAGGTTATTTTTCAGGATCAACACAATACTTAGTGATTCCAGGGATGAACTTAAGTCATCTGATTTATTTCAGATTTAGGGGGAGCTTTTTAGTTATATTTGGGTAAACTCTCTTACTTCTTAAAAATACTTACACACCCAGTACTTAATAGGAGTTCCCAGTGTAGTACATCATGTTCATATCTTTACTATTGAGGAGTTTTGAGTACAAGAAAAAATGAGAGAAACCAGCAGATACTTTCAGTGCTTTACGTTAACTAATATTACTAGAAAAGGGAGTTTAATAAGGAAGCAAGCAATGGGTAGGCTTTTATTTTATTTATTTATTTATTTATTTTTACTGCAACTTTTAAGAAAGTACAACTAGGTTATAGTATTTGTGTTTGTTAGGTAGTGTCCCTCTTATAGTTGTGTCCCACACCCAAATAGTGTGACATACATTCCTCCATTGTGCCCATTAAGTGAGAGCATCCCAATTCCCCTTTCTTCTCCTTTCCCTCTTCCCTTATTCCCTCCACCACAAATATGAATTGAATTGAGTTTTTCTCTTGTGTAGGTATATGTTAGATTGTCTACCGGCTTCATATTAGTATTGAGTATATTAAATATTTGGTTATCCATTTTTGTGATAATTTATTGAGGAGAAAGTGTTTCAATCCCATCCAGGTTAATACAAAATATATAAAGTCTCCATTTTTTAATGGCTGAATAGTATTCCATGCTATACATATACCACATTTTGTTAATCCATTCCAGGGTTCATAGGCATTTAGGCTGTTTTTATATCTTGGCAATTATCAATTAAGTTGTGATAACCAATCTAATGAAAGTGTCTTTGTGATAAAATGATTTTTTTTTTCCTCTGGGTAGATGCTTAGTAATGGCATTGCAAGGTCAAATGCAAGGTCTAATTTGAGATCTTTGAGGATTCTCCATACTTCTTGCAATAAAGGCTGTGTCAATAATTCTCCTCTCTTCATATCCACACCAGCATGTGCAGCTCTGGGACTTTGCTATGTGGGCTAATTTCACTGGGGTTGGCAATATCTCAGGGTGCCTTTGATTTGAATTTCTCTGATGAATAAAAATGATGAACATTTTTTCAAATTTTTGTTAGCTATTCATCTGTCTTCCTTAGAGAAGGTTCTGTTCATGTCTCTTGCCCAGTGATAGATGAGATTGCTTGCTTTTTTTTTTTTTATTAATTTGAGTTCTCTATAGATACCAGTTACCAAGACCTTGCCAGATTTGAAGCATGCAAATATCTCCTCCCATTCAGAAGGTTATCTATTAATTTGCTTTAATTATTGTGTCCTTAGATGTGCAAAAGCTTTTCAGCTCAAATAAATTACATTTGCTTACTTTTATCATCTTAGTGATTGCCACTGCTGTCTTCATCATAAAATCATTCCCAGGCTGATATCCTCAAGAGGTTTTCTCACAGTTTCTTCTAAGATTTTTACCATTTCATGACATAGATTTAAATCTTTTATCCATCTTGAGTCAATTTTTGTAAATGTGGAGAAAGGTGCAGGTTTAGTTGCAGCCTTTTACATGTTGTTATACAGTTTTCTCAGCACTATTTATTGAATAGGGATTCTTTCCCCCATTGTATGCTTTTGTTTGCTTTATCAGAGATCAGATAGCAAGTAGAGAACGGTTTCATATCATGGTTTTCTATTTAGAGCCATATGTCTATGTCTCTATTTTTGTGTCAATACCATGCTGTTTTGACCACTGTGAATGTGTAATATAAACTAAACTCTTGTAGAGTGATGCCTCTGGCTATGTTTTTATTAGTAAGAATAGCCTTGGTTATGCAGATTTTTTCTGTTTCCCTACAAAATGCAGTTCTATTTTTTTCAATTCTTCAAAGTATAATGTTGGTATTTTAATGGGGTAGGTATATTCCCAAGAATTTCATTTTCATTAAAGCAACTGTGAAGGGAATTATGTCTTTGATTAGCTTTTCAACTTGGCTTTTATTGGCATACATTGCTTTTATACCCTGAGACATTACTGTATTTCTTGATCACTTCCAGGAGTCTTGTGGTTGAGTCTTTGGGGTTCTTTTATACATAGGTTCTTATTCCTATGTATAAGATCAGGTCATCAGAAAAAGTGAGATTATGAGCTCTTCTTCCCCTATTCCAATGCCTTTTTTATTCTTCTCTTGCTTGATTGCATTGGCTAGAACTTCCAGCACTATGTTGAATAGTATTAGTGATAGAGGACATCCTTTTGATGTTCTAGTACTATGTGGAAAAGCTTTTAGTTTTACTCCATTTAGTAAGCTATTAGCTGTGGGTTTGTTGTAGATGGCTTCAATCAGCCTGAGAAATGTGCCATCTATGCCTATATTATTATTATTATTATTATTATTATTGGGGATTCATTAAGGGTACAAGAAACCATGTTACACTGGTTGCATTTGTTGGGAAAAGTCCCTCTTACAATCATGTTTTGCCCCCAAAAGGTGTGGCACACACCAAGACCCCAAGACCCCACCCCCCTCACTACTTCCCTCTCTCTGCTCTTCCTTTCCCCACCCCTCCCTCATTCTTCCTCTCTCTGCTCTCCCCTTCCTTCACCCCCACCGTG
>CAUYON010202646.1:0-10997 GCA_963573935.1 Arctocebus calabarensis
ACTGAATTTAGAATTTTTTTTTTTTGAGACAGAGCCTCAAGCTGTCACCCTGGATAGAGTGCTGCGGCATCACAGCTCACAGCAACCTCCAATTCCTGGGCTCAAGCGAGTCTCCTGCCTCCGCCTCCCAAGTAGCTGGGATTACAGGCGCCCGCCACAACGCCCAGCCATTTTTTGGTTGCAGCCGCCATTGTTGTTTGGCGGGCCCGGGGGCTGGATTCGAACCCGCCAGCTCAGGTGTACGTGGCTGGCGCCTTAGCCCGCTGAGCCACAGGCGCCGAGCCTGAATTTAGAATTTTTATTTTGAAAGGTTTGTCAAACATCAAAGGTGTAAAATATTTTTTTGTTTAAGCAAGAGTTATGAGCAAAAAGATTCTAAAGGAAATAGTCAACCAGATCACGTGTAAATTCCTTCACAGATGCCTTTTTATGAGCTTCATTCAAACTGCACAGACAATCTACAAACATAAACCTTCTGAATTGCCCTGCCTATCACTTTCTGATATAACTATTCTGTTTCAGGACAAAATTTACCACACAATATCCTTTTTCTACACAATGCCATTTTCCTTTCCATGTAATGTCTCTCACTCTTAAAAACCCATTTTCACAGTTTTTTAATGAAGTTAACTATTGTTTTGGCTAGACTGATAATTAGAAGGTTTAAAAGGGAAGAATCTTATACTTTGACAAAGACTCAGTTTCCCAAACAATTTAAACAACCAAATTATTACATTTTACAAATGAGAGACATTTTGTGAAACATAGCATTTCTATAGGGGCCACTAACACAAGCATTTTGCCCTGTGAAAGGGGGGCGGGAAACCCCACCTGTTGTTATCAGTCTCTGTCAGTCTCCAAGCACTCACATGCACACAATTCCAATCCTTTTCCTAACCTGGGCGTCCTTGATTTCCCACTCGAATTGCCACTTAGTTATAGGAGGCAGAATCAACACTCCTGTAGGCCCTGTGAGGGGAGGTCCAACCCCACCCTCAGAGTTCATCCTAGTTACAGCACACTCTAATACACCTCTCACCAGACCTGCCAGCAATCTATCGCCCCAGGGGTTGGATGGACCCCAGCTTCCACCCAAATGGTGGGCATCCGGTATCTATCCTACCTTGTCTTAGACGTCTCCTAGTGCAGGTACCAGTTCCTACATGCCAGTTTCTCCCGGTGTTTGACTCACCGAAAAACTACTGAATTAGTTCTTTCTCCACCCAGCCAAGGCATCCAGACAGGGCGGCCCAGGGGAGAGAAAGAACACCAAACACCGTGTTTATAAGAGGAAAGGCTTTATTTCAGCTGGCAAAGGGAAAGTCGGAAGAATTTAAAATGGCCACACTCCCCAAGTTGCTCTCTCTTCTCCTTTTCATCTCCAGTCAAAAACTTCCTGCCCATAGGTTCCTTTCTCATTGATCAGTTTGAATGAAGTGAGAGAAGCTGTTCCTGCCCCGACAGGACTATAGGATTTCACAGAAGTGGAAATTTCTGGGTCCCAGGAAGTTAAGTTCTATAAATTCCTAACACCTCAGTCACCATGGGGAGGACCCCACAGGTGTATCGTTGGGGTCTCCTTGAGAAGATGTCTGTTCTCCTAGACCTCACCCTTCCTGGGTGTCCTCTCTCAGCACAGCATATTGCATGCTGTCCCAAATAATGAAGGTACAAAGGACCCACCGCCAATTTTCAATCACCCTTCTTGAGTAGTTATAGTCTGTGGTGTGCCAAAATTTGCTACTACAGTCACTATACATAGGGAAAAAGGAAAATTGTAGCTAAATGTACTATTTATTTTTTCCAATTAAATTGACTTTATTCCACTTGGGTGCGGGTCGGGTAGGATTTCCAACCAGGAAGAAATCAACATGTGGGTAATGGTGAACGGAGGGGTTTATAGGTCAGGAAGTTGAGTGTTCCTTTCCTGGGTTGGACATCTGTAGTAAAGATAGCGGTTGGCTCATTTACCTTTCCCAGGTGGGACATCGCTAGGGTAGGGTAAGAGGTTGAGCCATTCGCCTTTTTTTTTTTTTTTTTTGAGACTGAGTCTCACTTTGCTATGGGGTAGAATGCCATGGCTTCATATCTCACAGCAATTTTAAACTCTTGGGCTCAAATGATGCTCTTGCCTCAGCTTCCCAAGTAGCTAGGACGTCAGGCACCCGCCACAATGCCCAACTATTGTTCAGAGATGAGGTCTCACTCTGGCTGAGGCTGGTCTCCAACCTGTGACCTCAGTCAATTTATCCACCTCAGCCTCTGAAGAGCTGGGATTACAGTCGTGATCCACTGGACCCGGCTATACATACTTTTATTTACAACAAAATTTACAAAATATTTACAAATTATTCTCTGTGTGTTTCCATCTCTTTCTAAAATTTTGTAATCAATATTTTGTAAAGGTATATTTAACTATGATTTTCAATGTTCCTTATGTATGGTGACTTTGGGGGACAACCTGTAAATTTTTAAAAACTACCTTGATAGGGCAGCAATCAGGCATTGTGTCTCTGTCTTTCAATTATCCTGATATCTTGAAACCCAAAACCGATCCCGAGACTACAAAGCCAGAAGCTGATCCTAGATGACAAATATGCATTGAGTATACCTAAGAATGTCCTCATTCCCATTTTTCTGTTTCCCTGATTCTCATGAATGTACATAGAGCACTAGCTGCATCCCACCAGTGCAAGACCCAAATCAGCAGGTCCAAATTCTGAGTCCAGGTCCTTCCTCAGACACTGCTGCCTTCTTTAACCACTGGAGACTTTAAAGTGTCAGTGAACTATGTCCTGTTTCAAGATTGTGATTGGTGGTCTTCCTTGAACCAATGTCATCATTTTGTCGAAAATATTGGGCAGAAGGGACTGTGTGCAGTGTTTGCCTTCTCTAGCTGAGTGCTGCTTTAGTCCGGAAGAAGTAACAGCAGCAATAAGGGGAATTGTTAAAGAAGCCACTTCCTAGACTCACTCAAGACCTGCACATTTTTAACCAAAGCCAAGATTGACTATTCTTTCCTGAAACAGCAAGTCCCAATGTAAGAGTTGGTGGAAAAACAATCAGTTTATTCAAGAGCAACATGAGGAGATGGCTGACACCTCATGTTCCTGGGCTGACCAGAAGGTGGTGGAAGGAGAAAGGAGCTTGGGAAACCATGTCTCATTGAAATGCTTTCTTGCCATCTGGCTGCCTGGCTAACATCAGCTAGACCAAGACAGAAATGGGGGTTAACTGCTCACTATTTTCCAACATGGGGAGTTGTGCAATGTTAATGCTATAGTGAATGGCTTAAAACCCTTCCTGCAATTTATCCTTTTATGAGGCAGAGTTTCACTTACTCACCTTCTGTACGGTGATGTGGTATCACCGCTCACATCAACCTAAAACTCCTGGGCTCAAGCCATCCTCTTGCCTCATCCTCCCAAGTAGCTGGGACTAAAAGCACTTGCCTGAATGCCCAGCAGTTATAGAGATGGGGTCTCATTCTTACTCAGGCTGATCTGGTACTCCTGAGCTCAGACAAGCCACCTGCCTTGGTCCCCCAAGAGTGCTGGACCACAGGCTTGAATCATCTGGCTGGGCTTTCTGAAATTCTTAAGGAAGGACATAAATAGGCATTGTGAAATGAAACTGATTATTTGTTTGAAGATAGAGAAACTGCTGCTATCATTGAATCAGAGACTTAGAGGGGCATACTGAGAAATATGTTGTATGTATACTAAAGCTCGAGAGGCAGTGCTTAGCTAAGTGTTTCTCAGCCCAGGCTTCCAGGTACGATTCCATGGCCAGTTTGAAGAAATACCATCATCTGTGATTCTGTCTGCCAACAGATTCTATTAGTGTAGCCGATGTCATCCGTGTGGCCCCCTGTGATTCTAAAGGAAGGCCAATGCCAAGCATGAGGGTTTCCAGATACATTTAAGACAGTCAAGTTTATTTTTTTCCAGAAATTGCTCTATAATGTCTTATTTGGCAATGTATATGTTGTTTTCTTGGAATTATTATTGCTGATATTATTTGATATTTCAATGCAGTAACTGTCTGTTTTCTTTTCTGAATGTATTTATCTTCATTCTTTACACGGTTTTTATTTCTAGTCCTTATCTTAAACATTGTTATTGTTATTGAATTTTAAGCCTTTTAAACTCTGCGAAGGCAAAAAGTGGAAACCTAATTAACAAATGTATATGTAAAAATAAAAGAAAATAAAAAGAAAGACAAGTTTATCTTTTTCCAGAAATATTAAAAAATATATTTTTTCCAGATATATATAAAAAAAAAATAAAGGGGGCCAAGAAATTAGAAACTCACACTTTGTTCGTTATGTGGAACCTTCTTCCTCCTGACTCTCTCCCTTGATAAAGAATAGGCAAGGGTAAAATTTTTTCTGTACTTCAAGGTCCCTCTGCCTTTGACTGTGGTGGTAGCTGGTGAAGACTTTGTGCTGATGCCTTTAAAGGCCTATCGTCAAGGTGCAGGAGTAAATGTCCAGAAATCTCACCTGAGAAGGAAATCAAGGGAAGCAGGAAAAACAGAAGTGATTGCTTCTTGGGTAACTGATTCCAAGGCCCAGGGCTGTATCCACTTTTTCTCCTGCAATATGATGTTCATAGACTTTGCAAATCTTTACATCTATACTTGTGATGTTCCTGCCAAATGAATTTGTTTTAAATACTCTTTTCCCCTTTTCTTTTAATAGGCACCAGGCTCCTTCTCCACATGTTGCAGAGTCTTCTTTCCATTCTCTCTCCATTCAGGCTCCACATATGCCCTAAAAAAATTCTCACTTTAAGTTTGTTTCCTGAAATAGTGAAAATGTTCCATTTCTCTCTGTTGAAAATGGAAAAATGTGGATGCCCCAAATTTTCATTGTGGATGAGTTTGGGTCATTGAATAGTAACAAAGAAGGGGAATATGTACTGTTTAGCTTCCATCTGGAAGCTCCACCGGTTCTATGTAAAATAGGATGTCCTCCATGCACTTTTACAGAAGATGGCATTAACTGCCTAGAGTAATTCAAAGTTCTCAAGAACAGAATAATTAGAAAAGAGTTGTTTTCTGGGATGATAAAGAAAGCTATTTAAAGACACAATTAGAGATTAGAAGACATGCCAGATACCTATAACTGGAACTTTGCCAAAACTGGGTTTTTCTCAACTAGTTTTTGTCAGATTATGATTGAGTTTTTCTGGCCAGTACTATCACAGCAGTGCTGGTTTGCCTTTGTGAATCAGCACCTGATGCTAATTTGTCCTGTTACAGTTGATGTTAATTTTATTCCCTCAGTTACGGTGCTCTTGGACACATATTCCATTGTAGGGTTCAGTATATCTTCTGTATTGTTAATAAGTACTTGGGGAGATTATCAACTACTGTGAACAAATCAAAACATTTATTGAGGAAGCACCCCTTTCTTCTTTTTTTTAAGATTCTCTTCCATATATCACTCTTTGGAAAGTAAAGGTTGCCATATTTGTTTACCGGTTCAGGAATCAACTGGGGTAAATCCAGTGTCTGCAGTTCACTGCATGTTTGACAAAATATCATGGAGGTGGTGCCTGTGGCTCAGTGAGTAGGGCGCTGGCCCCATATACCGAAGATGGTGGGTTCAAACCCAGCCCTGGCCAAAACTGCAAAAACAACAATAATAAAAATAGCCAGGTGCTGTGTTGGGCACCTGTAATCCCAGCTACTCAGGAGGCTGAGGCAAGAGAATCACCTAAGCCCAGGAGTTGGAGGTTGCTGTGAGCAATGTGATGCCATGGCACTCTACCGAGGGCAATAAAGTGAGACTCTGTCTCTACAAAATATATATATTTTGCCGCTAATGGATTCCAAATTTTACTGCCCTCACTGAATCATTATATTCCCTCCTTTAAGACAGTATCCAAGAGCCCATCCTCTGGTGCCCAGAGGCATTACATTCTTTTATTTTATTAATGTATTTATTTATTTATTTTGCAGTTTTTGGCCATGGCCGGGTTTGAACCCACCACCTCTGGTATGTTGGACCACTTCCTACTCCTTGAGTCACACGTACTACCCACATTAGAATATTTTAAAACTTTTTTTTTTTTTTTTTTGTAGAGAAAGAGTTTCACTTTATTGCCCTCGATAGAGTGCTGTGGCATCACACTGCTCACAGAAACCTCCAACTCCTGGGCTTAAGCGATTCTCTTGCCTCAGCCTCCAGAGTAGCTGGGACTACAGGTGCCTGCCACAACACCCAGCTAGTTTTGTTTTTGTTGTTGCACTTTGGTGGGGCAGGGTTCAAACTCGCCACCCTAGGTTCATGGGGCTGGCACCCTACCACTGAGCCACAGGCGCTGCTCCTTTAAGAATTCTTAAATTTCAGTGGCACCTGTGGCTAAGTGAGTAGGGTGCTGGCCCGTATACCGAGGGTGTTGGGTTCCTACCCGGCCCTGGCCAAAGTGCAACAAAAAATAGTCACGCGTTGTGGTGGGCGCTTGTAGTCCCAGCTGCTTGGGAGGCTGAGGCAAGAGACTTGCCTAAGCCCAGGAGCTGGAGGTTGCTGTGAGCTATGATGCCACTGTACTCTACCAAGGGAGACAAAGTGAGACTTTGTCTCAAAACATAAAAAAAAAATAAAAAATAAAACTCTTAAATTAGTATTCTGCACACCTCCTGATCTAGGTTTACTCAATTTTAATAAACCTTACCATCTATATTGCCATGAAAACAATGGAATTGCTACTGGCATTTTATTACCATTTTATTAGCCTTTGTCTTCTGAAATCTGTCCCATAGCTTATTTTTCGTGTCAATTAGATCCTGTGGCCGCTGGCATACCCCTTGGCTATGTGTAGTAGCAGCAGCTGCCACCTCAAATGACAAAGCCAGCACTCTTACATTACTTTCCCCTGCCATCTGTATGTTCCCCATGCTGTATTGCTCCCCTACAAGTCCATAAAACACAGCATCTCTTCACTAGATGACAAGCCTATGAACAAGCCCTACTAACCACCCCCTTCATTATCTTTCACTATTGTAACACTGTAAATCCAGCTACACTCCTACATCTTCCTGATGACGGAGACCCCCACTCCATCTCACACGATTACCTTGCAACTGTTGATATGGTTTCAAAACCACAAGAAGATCTCTCAGACATTCCTTTAGACAATCTAGACTGAATTCTCTTTTGTGACAACTCTCACAAACATGATTTCAAAGTTAGTATATTAGCTGGTTATATTTTCCCCACATGAAACCCTGGAAGTATACTCCCTACCTACTATAAAATCAGCACAAGCTGCTGTACTTACAGCTCTCACTAGAGCCTGCACAATGGTGGAAGGAAAATCTGCCATCCTTTCGAGTCCAAATACACCTTTGAGTCTGTCATACTGTTGGCACAATTTGGAAATCTCGTGGTTTCTTAACGTCACCTGGCACCTCCATCACCAATGGGCCTTTAATTACCTCCCTATTACAAGCCATTCACCTCCCCTCTGAGGTTTCTATTGTTCATTACCCAAACCACACTAAGGAAATAAAACGTGTATCTTTAGGAAATGATAGAGCAGACAGAGCTGTAAAACACCGCCAAAAAGGGACCCCCATCCTTTTTCCATTCAACTTATTACCTTCCCCTAATGCTTATCTAACATCATTAATCATCAGATTAATACTTCACAATCTAAAAAAGATAAATGAAATACATAATGTTGCTAAACAGTTATCAACTGGATTATATATTGGACCAAATGGACTCCCCATAGCTCCCTTTCTTTTGACTTTTTATCTTTCACTTACGTCCCACCAAATGGGACATATGTGCAAATGGAGGATAATTGAAGAACTAAAAAATGGTTGGTTCTGCCTTGGCATCTACAAAATCTCTGAACAAATTATTTACCTGTGGACTATTTGTAAATCTCACCAAATCTCTGGAGGAGACATATCTTCTTTAGGGAGCCCCCAAAGACCCGCATGGCCTTTTGTAGCCTACCGAATTGATTTTATAGATTTATAGGCCTCCAGCTTTAGGCTTTTCTCACTGCTTAGTTTTTGTCTGTATGTTTAGTGGGTGGACTGAGTGTTACCCAACCAGACGTGCAGATGCTACAAGAGTAGTAAAGAAATTGGTAACTAAAATTATTTCTCGATTTAGTATTCCTTTAAGTATTGAATCAGACCAAGGAATGCATTTCACAGCAGAAATAAATCATCTACTTGTGAAGGCTCTGGGGTACTCATTAAAATTTCATACCCTATATCACCCTCAATCCTAGGTAGAACGTAAAAACCTAGACATAAAGAGAACTTTGGCAAAACATGTCAAAACATTGGACTTAAATGGCCAGAAGCATTACCTCTGGCCCTTAAAAAAATACATAGTATCCCAAATAGAAGACACAGATTAACACCCTTTGAAATACTGTTTGGTCACCCTATGTCTACTGGTAACTCTAAACCTCCTGGGCTGACTGGAAAGTATAGGGATCTGAGTGAACAATTTGATACCATGACCAGCTATATATAGGCACTACTTATGTACTTGGAGCATATGATCAACAGGTGAAAAGGGCATGGCCTCCACCAGCTGATAAGCTTTGCCATCCCTTCAGTCAGGAGGTCATTTATATATCAAATTTTTTAGAAGACAACATGCGCTGTTACCCCACCGTGAAGGCCCTTATGAAGTACTGCTAAGCCTCCTATACTGCCATAAAAGTAAAAGAAAAACCCTCCTGGATTCACATAAGCCACGCCCGATTACACTTAGAAGGTTGAAAGATGGCCCCTTTCAGGCCCCCTGAAAGAAAGGATTTCCAGGGCCAATCCCCCAGGTCCCTGAAACAGATGACTTCACAAAGCAGACAACTGTTCCCAAGATTGCAGATCAAGAAACCTCATTTAAATTGTATTTTCTGGCTCAGTGCCTGTGGCTCAGCAGGCTAATGCGCCAGCCACGTACACCTAAGCTGACGGGTTCGAATTCAGCCTGGGCCCACCAAACAACAATGACTGCTGCAACCAAAACAAAAATGGCCGGGTGTTGTGGTGGGCGCCTGCAGTCCCAGCTACTTGGGAGGCGGAGGCAGGAGACTCGCTTAAGCCCAGGAATTAGAGGTTGCTGTGAGCTGTAATGCCACGACACTCTACCCAGGGCGACAACTTGAGGCTCTGTCTTAAAAAAATAAATAAATAAATAAAAATAAAAAAATAAATTCTATTTTCTGGCTCGGCACCTATGGCTCAATGGGTTAAGGCGCCAGCCACATACACCTGAGCTGGCGGGTTCAAATCCAGCCTGGGCCCGCCAAGCAACAATGACGGCTGCAACCCAAAAAAAAAAAAAAAAAAATGGCCAGGCGTTGTGGCGGGTGCTTGTGCCAGCTACTTGGAAGGCAGAGGCAGGAGACTCACTTGAGCCCAGGAGTTGGAGGTTGCTGTGAGCTGTGATGCCACAACACTCTACCCAGGGCGACAGCTTGAGGCTCTGTCTCAAAGAAAAAAAAAATTCTATTTTCCTTGCTTTTAAAACCCCCAACAGTCACTCTTGAGCCCTTTACCTTTAAGCATCCCCCTCCACTCTCAGAAGTTAACACATTGAAAACTGAGTGAAGGTTGCCTCAGTTTATCCCACTCTCTCTTCTTTTATCTTCCACTATGGCTCTTCTTTCAAGCTATACTTTACTCTTACTAACCCTTATTATTTCTCCTGTAGGTCAAGCTCAGACCTAGCATCCCTTTGCACCAGTCTTTCAAACACTGGTCACACTAACTAATCAATCTGATTGCTGGTTATGTCAACATCTAGATCATTCAAAGGAACCTGAATTTATTTTTATTTCTAATAATGTGAGTGCCTGGTGGAACCAACGTGGAAAATGGACAAATGAAAAGATGTGGCATCCACAACCAGAGAAGAAGCAACTTCCAACTTCACCTACTGGGGAGATAAGTGGGCACAGAAAAACTGTGGAACTCTCTTTTTTTCAGGTAAAATCACTAGAAAAGAAATTTCCCCTCTGCATTAAAAATTGGGATGATGCTGAATCTTTTCTAGGTGATATCCTGGAACACTATTGTGATCAAACTCTATGTTTTAATTCCACAAATGGCATTCTTGCACGTCTCACAAAGATCGTAGATGATACCAACACTAACCTCCATATTGACAATACATATCAAATCACCATCTGTTATGAACAGCCCACAGGGCAGGCCTGTGAAACTTGGAATAGTTCACTCTCTCCCTTTGTTAAACTGCCAGGCACTAACACTTACATCTAAATAGACCAAAAGTCTGGATAGACTTGGTTAGGCAACAGCAACAAACCACTTAACTGTCAAAGCTAGACAAAAGGCCTTTTACATCAAATATTCCTCAACCTGTTCTGTCCCTACAAATTAACAGGAACACGTAACAACCAGATATGTGAACATGCCAGTGAGAAGAAGAAAATACAAGCTGGAAAGTCACAGATTCTAATCTGACTCTATCCATAAATAACACTGGTCTTTTTTTTAAATTTTTTTTGATTTTTATTAAATCATAATTGTGTACATTGGTGCAATCATGGTGCACAATGTGCTGACTTTGTATACAATCTGAAATATTTTCATTGAACTATTTAACATAGCCTTCATGACTTTTTAATCACTATATGAAGACATTTATATTCTACATTTAGTAATTTTCACTTGTACCCTTGTAAGATGCACCGTGAGTGTGATCTCACCAGTTACCCTCCCTCCACCCATCCTCCCCCATCCTCTCCCCTCCCTTCCTTGCCCCTTTCCCCATTTCTTGTGCTATAACTGGGTTTTAGCCTTCATATGAAAGCTATAGATTAGTTTCATAGTAGGACTGAGTACATTGGATACTTTTTCTTCCATTCTTGAGATACTTTGCTAAGAAGAATATGTTCCAGCTCCATCCATGTAAAAGTGAAAGAGGTAAAGTCTCCATCTTTCTTTAAGGCTGCATAGTATTCCATGGTATACATGTACCACAATTTATT
>CAUYON010202648.1:0-16456 GCA_963573935.1 Arctocebus calabarensis
GGCGCCTGTAGTCCCAGCTACTTGGGAGGCGGAGGCAAGAGACTCGCTTGAGCCCAGGAATTGGAGGTTGCTGTGAGCTGTGATGCCATGGCACTCTATCCAGGGTGATAGCTTGAGGCTCTGTCTCAAAAAAAAAAAAAAAAGTAAAATGCGGAAAGTGGTTTAGATATTAGTATTTATGCTTGTATCAGTGATACCTTTTTAGGAAACTGATACCTTAAATTACAGTAAATTTACAACAAATGGATAGATCTCTAGATTAGCAGTTCTTAATATATGGTCTATGAGCCACCAGGGTACTGGAGACCCTTTTAGAGGCTCCAAAAGGTCAAAACAATTTGCACAATAATACAAAGATATTATTTGTCTTTTTCACTGCAGGTTTGCTCAGATAGGCTTGGCGCCTATAGCGCAGTGGTTATGGCGCCAGCCACATACCCATACCAAGGCTGGCAGGTTCAAATCAGGCATGGGCCAGCTTAACAACAATGACAACTGCAACAAAAAAATAGCCAGGCATTGTGGTGGGCTCCTGTAGTCCCAGCTACGTGGGAAGCTGAGGCAAGAGAATCGCTTAAGCCCAAGAGTTTGAGGTTGCTGTGAGCTATAAAGCCATGGCACTCTACCGAGGGTAACGAGGGTAACGTAGTAAAACTCTGTCTAAAAAAAAAGATTGCTCAGATGATGCAAAAACAATGGTGAATGAAACTGTTGCAGTGGTTCTCAACCTGTGGTTCACAACCCACAGGAACTGTGTTATAGGGCCACTGCATTAGGAAGGTTTACAACCACTGTGTTAGAGTTTTAGCCCACCTCAAGGCAAGGACACCAGATTGTACTAGTAGTACATAGTTACATTGTTAAAAAAGAAAAGAGAAGAAAAGAATCCATTTTCACTTAAGAATGTCCTTGGTGGTCGGTGGCCCCATATATGGAGGGTGGTTTGAACCTGGCCCCAGCCAAACTGCAACAAAAAAGCAGCCAGGTGTTGTGGCGGGCGTCTGTAGTCCCAGCTACTCAGGAGGCTGAGGCAAGAGAATCACCTACGCCCAAGAGCTGGAGGTTGCTGTGAGCTGTGATGCAACAACACTCTACCACGGGTGACAAAATGAGACTCTGTCTCTAAAAGAATAAATAAAATAAAGAATGTCTTGTTGAAACAATAAAAATTACTAATCTTATTAAATCTGAACCCTTGAATATATTCATCTATTTAATACTACTGACAAAAATGAAAAGTGCACTTCTACACACCAACATATAATGGTTTTCTTGAGTAAAAGCAATTGTATAATTATCTGAGCCGTTAAGCAACCCTAGCTGCTTTTTTTATTTTTTATTTTATTTTATTTTATTTATTTATTTATTTGAGACAGAGTCTCACTATGTCACCCTCAGTAGAGTGTCGTAGTGTCACGGCTCACAGTAACTCTAACTCCTCGGTTTAAGCCATTCTCTTGCCTCAGCCTCCCTAGTAGCTGGGACTACAGGCACCCACCACTCAGATTCCATTACAGCTAAACTTTAAGATGCCCAGCTATTTTTCTGTTGCAGTTGTCATTATTATTTTAGCTGGCCCAGATGGGTTCCAACGCCAGCCTTCGTGTATGTGGCTGGCGCCCTACCCACTGAGCTTCCGGCACCACCTGCTTTTTTTAAAATACAAAAATATAAACCTCTTTTACTTGAGAGAATGACCGACAGCAGTTATGGTTATTTAGACTTAGCTACTTGGCAGACATTTTCTTGAAAATGAGGTAAGGAAATAAAGTTATTTGTTGTCAGTGATAAAATTCAAGCTTTCAAGTGAGAATTACAATTTCATAAAACTTACCTGCTTTCATGTGCTTCACACGATCTCAATACTTAAAATACTTTTCTGATGAGATTGGTGATCATATTGATGAATGTCAATCTTTTAATACATTGTACAAGGAAATAAAAGGTTTCAACATTTGGAAGATATACATAACTTGGTCAGTCACAGTGTTTTCCAAATGACCAATGCATTGTATTTTTAAAAATCATGCATGGATTAAAGATCCATTCAAAGTACAAGCTAAATCAGAGGATTTTGACATTAAGGGAGTAGGAAAAGTTAAGTGATAAGGTTTCAGATTCCATTACAGCTAAACTTTAAAACTCCCATTTTGCTGCATGATGCAGCAGCTCAGGCCTGTTATCCCAGTGCTCGGAGGCTGAATTGAGGGATTGCTTAGGCCCCGGATTTTGAGGTCAATGAGCTGTATAGTCCAGAGTGGGTAAGACCCTGTTCCAAAAAAACAAAAAGAACAGAAACTACCATTTGTCAAATTTAGCATAACATGAAAGAAAGCTACCCATAAATTGGATAGAATCCAGTTGTCTTCTATTAAATTAAGCATTGAAGAGATTTGCAATAAGTGTCAAACAGTACTACTCTTCTTATTAATCCTTTTTTCATTTTGGAAAATATAGGGAGTTTTTTGGTGGGGGGGGTTGTTTTTGAGACAGAGTCTCACTTTTTTGCTCCAGGCTAGAGTGCTGTGGTGTCACCCTAGCTCTCAGCAGCCTCAAACTCCAGGATTCAAGTTGTTTTCTTGCCTCCTGAGTAGCTGGGACTACAGGCACCCACCACAATGCCCAGCTTATTTTTTCTATTTTTAGTAGAGATGGGAACTTGCTGTGGCTCAGGCTGATATCAAACTCCTAAATTCAAGGAATCTTCCTGCCGTGGCCTCCCAGAGTGCTAGGATTATAGGTGTGAGCCAATATGCACAGCCAAACATATAGTTATTTTTAATAGAATTATGTTAACATGCAATGAGTCTCATTATTCTTTTTAAATGAATTAATATATTTTTAGTTTCTCTATTTTAATTTTTAAAGTGATAAGTATTGATAGATAGAGCCCACATAAACAAAAGTTCTTTATGATTCTCAGGTGTTAAGATTATAAAGAGATCCTGTAATTGAAAGTTTAAGAACCAGTGTTCTGAATGGTAACATACTATTAGTATTACTAGTAGAATATTAATCTGGATTACCAAATAGTCTTTCAGTGGACATAAACTTGTATAAGAAATCACACTTGAGGTTTAATAAAGTCTTTCTCTGTACTAAAACTTCTATTTATAGCAGAATCAAAACATTTCTGAACTCTTATTAGTAAATAAATGTATATTGATGGTATAAACTTTTTGTGAAGAAGTTTATAACTTAGTATATTCTAGTGACCAAATTAATAGGAAAGGTTTTTAGTCATCCTTAAATAAATTATAAGATTGCTAAATCAAAATTTTCAAGCTATTTGGAGTCCAGAAATTCCAGACTACCCAGCTATGAAATGTGCATGTGCAATAAAAATCAAAATATAGAGAGAGAAAAAAATTATTGTTTAATTTATCATATTTATGTGTGAAGTAAACTTAGGTAAAAGAAATGGTGCAAAACTAGTCTTTGTTATCTTTACCTTTAAATCTTTGGCTACAAATGAAAACTTTCACAAAAGCAGTCTTCGTTCTAACCAGGAAACTACCAAAATGCTTAATTAAATCTCTAATAATCCAGCCACTGGTTCTTTTATTATTCTTTTTTTTTTTTGTAGAGACAGAGTCTCATTTTATCATCCTTGGTGGAGTGCTGTGGCATCACACAACTCACAGTAAACTTCAATTCCTGGGCCTAGGCAATTCCCTTGCCTCAACCTCCAGAGTAGCTGGGACTACAGGCACCCACCACAATGCCCAGCTATTTTTTTGTTTTTGCAGTTCAACGGAGGCCGGGTTTGAACCTGCCACCCTTGGTATGTGGGGCCAGCGCCCTACTCAATGAGCCATAGGCACCACCCCAGCCACTGGTTCTTAATTGGAATTTGGCATATTATCATTTCCTGAGGAACTTTTTCTTCCTTCGTCATTTCTATTTGAGAGCCTTTAATTTAGATTTGTTAATTTAGGGAAAGATTAGGATTACTTATTCTAACCCTTATCTGCTTAGTCTTTTATTTAGAAGAATTATCTTAGCACTGTAATGGTACAAAATAATAATTTTATTAAAATATACCTCATAAAATAAATATATGTATTTATACCTCATGGGAGATGACAGCTTTACTAAAACTGTAGTGTCAGATGGTGTGACTGAAAGTTTATTCAGTATGTCTTTAGGAAGTAACTTTAGTACTTCTGCAGTAGTAAGTTTTTATTACCCTTTTGAATCTTTTTAAATAAAATATTTGTTTATAATAAGCATTGAACTTATGAAATAATTTCATTAATAACAAGTATTCTCAATCATTTTTAAAATTTTCTCTCTATGACTTTTATATTATATTCTCAATTTTGATTACCTTTTTCTCTGGTTTAGTTAAAGAGAAGTTTGCATATGTTCTATTTTTACTGGGAGACTTTTTACTTGATATGACTCTTAACTGCAAGGCAGATTTACTGTGCATTTTCTCTGTACTCTAAGTTTTAAAATTAAATTTTCTTTCCTTTGCATATCTAACCCATATTATAGAATAAGTCTGTGTTAAATTTTTCTTATGAAAGTAACATTCTCTTTTAAGGTGAAAAGGAACCTGTTCTGAGGATATGGATATTGAGGTGCATATCAGAAAGACAATCTAATTTCTTTGTTTTTATTTGTTTAGAGCCAGGAAATGTCATTTCAATTCTTATTTCTTCAGAGTTCCTGAAAATGGATTCATTAGTAAGTATTAATCAAAATAAATTAAAGTATTATTCAAAAGAAATTAAAGCTTTCTATTCACTTACACTTTTTTCCCTTCAAATGTCTGGAAAATTTTAATACATCTTACTAAATTAATTGCTAATTCTAGAACGTGATTTCAATAGAATAAATTTCTGCTTGTTTGGAAGTACTTTGTTCTGTGGGGAAGGGGTTAAAACTACTATATATCATTTGTATGTTATGCCTGGAAAGCAAACAATTAATCCTCAACATGGAGCTCACTGTTGTATGAGATGAAACTAAACAAAATTAACTTTATTCCAAAGAGATTTTACCCTATAACCAAATTAAGTTAAAATTAATTGAAATAGGCCAAGTGAGGTGGCTTACATCTGTAATCCTAGGACTCTCAGAGGCCAAAGCATGTGGATTACTTGAGCTCAGGAGTTCAAGACCAGCCTGAGCAAAAGGGAGACCCTGTCTCTACAAAAAATAGAAAAATTAGGTGGGTGTTGTGACAGGTGCCTATAGTCTTAGGTCTGGGGGCTAAAGCAGAAGGATTGCTTTACAGGAGTTTGAGGTTGCTGTGAGCCAGGCTGACACCATAGCACTCTATCCTGGAGCAACAGAGTGAGACTATGTCTCAAAAAAAAATTTTTTTTGAATTTTTAAAAATTTAGAGGACCAGGTGTGGTGACTCACAGCTATAATCCTAGCACTCTGGGAGACCAAGACAGGTGGATTGCTCAGGATTCAAGACCAGCCTGAGCAAGAGCCTGACCAGCCTGACCCCTTAAAAAGAGCTAGGTATTGTGGTAGGCACCTGTAGTGCCAGCTACTCAGGAGTCTGAGGCAAGAGAATTACTTGACCCCAAGAGTTTGAGGTTGCTGTGAGCTATGACACCATAGTACTTTACCCAGGGTGACAAAGTATGAGACTCTGTCTCAAAAAAAAAAAAAAAAAAGATGAATACTCCTCAGGTCAGAGAGAGGGGAAGGAAAAGAGGAAACCCAAAACAAGTGATAAAACCCCTGAATTAAATGGAATTTTGTTTTTGCCACCCAGAGAAAAGGAGACTTAAAATTATAACTAAATTCAATTATAGGAAATTATATATCTTGTACACTTGACTTTATAGACTAAGATTTTTACTTGCCACAATCATAAAAGATACATGATTGTTAAAAATTTTCTAAAGAAGGTTGAAAATATTTTTCAGTATGTATATATGTGTTTACAAATTTAACCTACAGGACTACTTTGGAATAGTGTAGATCCAGTCAGTGCCTAGCAATACATGGTTTAGGCTTTTAATGAATTTTATCTTTGAAAGTTATTGCTGTGACAACATTTGTTTTCTATTCTATGTTTTTTTTAGGTTGAACAATGTATTCAGTATTGCCACAAAAATATGAATGCCATAGTAGCTACCCCTTGCAATATGAACTGTATTAATGCAAATCTTCTTACACGTATAGCTGATCTATTCACACACAATGAAATTGATGATCTAAAGGACAAAAGAGATAAGTTTAGAAGGTAATTTTTAAAATTTAATTTTAAACTTAATATTTCTGTTAAATATATTTCTATTTTATGTTAGTGAAATATTTTATTTTTAGAATATATTTAGAAATATATTTCTATTTTATTGTAAGTGAAGCAAAATTTATCCAAAGCTAATGGCTAAAGATAAAAATTAGTAATTGGTCATTTTGTATAATGAACATATGAGCATATAATGATAGTGAATTACAATTCACTACTCAGGAAACCAAGATAGGAGGATTGCTTGAGACCAGGAGTTGGAGGATATAGTGTGAAAAGATTACATCTGTGAATAGACACTGCACTCTAGTCTGGGCAATGTAATGAGACCCCCATCTCTAGAAAATGCAAAAAGAAAAAAAGACAGGCTTTAGTATGGAGGGGAAGAATAGTATGAGAGGTCAGCAGTAGTTATATCAATTAATGGCTATTTAGGTCATAGCAAGGAGGATATACTTAATTTTAGGTGTAAATGGAAGCAAGGGAGTGACAGGACCTTATTTGTTTTCAAGAGATCATTCTTTTTTTTTTTTTTTTGTAGAGACAGAGTCTCACTTTATCGCCCTCAGTAGAGTGCCATGGCATCACAGAGCTCACAGCAACCTCCAACTCCTGGGCTTAGGCGATTCTCCTGCCTCAGCCTCCCGAGTAGCTGGGACTACAGGTGCCCTCCACAACGCCCAGCTATTTTTGTTTTGCAGTTCATCGAGGCTGGGTTTGAACCCGCCACCTTCGGTATATGGGGCCAGCACCCTACTCGATGCGCCACAGGCGCCCCCCAAGACATCATTCTTGAAAAACATAAATGAATAAACTTTAGGGATGCAAGAAAGAAGGAGACCTGTAAGGAGGCTAGTATAGTAGTCAGTTAAGAAATAAAAGTGTTGACTTGGCACCCACAGCACAGTGGTTATGGTGCTGACCACATGCACCGAGGCTGAAGGGCTCAAACCCAGCCCAAACCTGCTAAACAACAATGATAACTGCAACAATAACAACAACAACAAAATAGCTGGACATTGTGTTGGGCGCCTGTAGTCCCAGCTACTTGGAAGGCTGAGGCAGGAGAATTGCTTCAGCCCAAGAGTTTGAGGTTGCTGTAAGCTGTGACGGCTCGGCACACTACCAAGGGCAACATGACATAGTAAGACTCTGTCTCAAGAAAAAAAAAAAGGAAGAAAGAGAGAAAAGGGTTGATCTAGGGTAGAAGGAGTAAAGCTAGAAAGAAATAAATGGATGCGGGGTATGTTATAAGAAAAAATTGACAGATTTGTGAATAGGATAATATAGGAAGAAAGAGAGGATTCTGGGATAATTGTTAGGTTTTCAGCTTGAACAACTAAGTGGATGCTAATACCATTAATGGAGAAAGGAAAGATTGGGAGAAGAAAAATTAGAGTTAGAGAAATTAAGAGATGGATTTGAGTCTTGTTGAGATTATTTAATATACTTATTAGACATCCAGGTAGAATGGCTTCTAGATAGTCAAATATATTAGTTTGAAGTTTAGGTCAGAGGTCAGGGCTTTAAATAAAAATTTAAGAGTAGAAAAGGTTTGAACCTAGGAAACTAGATGAAATTTCCTAGCAAGAGACACTAATTAGTGTGTAAGTGTCCTGTTCAAGAAATCTTTGGCTGCCTAAATGTGGCAAAGATATTCTCCAACGTTTTTTCTCTTATTCATCTTGAATTAATTTTGTGTGGTATGAGGTAGGAGTTAAGGTTCATTTATTTTTTTTAAATAGCTATCTAGTCAACACAGCACCATACGTTGAAAAAGACCATCCTTTTCCCACTGAATTGCAGTGCCACCTTTATTATAAATCAGAATACTGTATTAAATCTGTTTCTGAATTATTTTGTTTTATTGATATGTCTATCCTTATGTCAGTAGCACATTGCCTTAGTTATAGTAGTCTTACAATAATTTTTGGTATCTAGTAGTCTAAATTTTTAAGTTTTGCCTTTCTTCAAGATTACTATCCTAGCTATTTTAGATTCTTTGCATTTCCATATAATTTTTTAAAATTATTTATTTATTTTTATTTTATTTATTTATTGAGATAGAGTCTTACTATGTCACTTTCAATAGAGTGCTGTGTCGTCACAGCTCACAGCAACCTCAAACTCTTGGGCTTAAGCGATTTTCTTGCCTCAGCCTCTCAGGTAGCTGTGACTACAGGTGCCTGCCACATGCCTGGATATTTTTTTGTTGCAGTTGTAATTGTGGTTTAGCAGGCCGGGGCTGGGTTGGGACCCACCAGTCTCAGTGCATGTGGCCAGCACTGTAACCACGGTGTTATAGGCTTCGAACCTCCATATAAATTTTTTAATCAACTTGTCCATTTTCTCTTTGTCACACACACCTGTTGGAATTTGGGAGTAATATGGAACCTGTAGATCAATTTAAGAATATTGAACATCTTAATAATATAGGGTCTTTCTGTCCGTGAACATGGTATACTCTCTATTTATTTGAGACTTTCTTAATTTATTTCAACAATGCCTTATAGTTTTTGGTGTAGAGATAGTCTTTCTTTTTAAATTAAATTTATTGCTAGGTATTTAAATTTTTGATGCTATTCTAAATGCTATATTTATTTATTTATTTTTAGAGACAGAGTCTCACTTTGTCACCTTTGGTAGAGTGAGAGGATTTTTTTTTAAAGAAGAGAGATACTTGATTTGTTTAAATGCTGATTAGGATGACCCATTGGAGAGGAAAAAATTGATAATGCATTGAATTACATAGGAATTTAGTTCTTAAGGGGAATGAAACAGAGAGGAATTATCTAAGAGATAAATAACTAAAAACAGGAATGGAATCCTAAATCTAAATTTGATCTTTAATAATAGCAGACATTACACAAGGAAAAATCAGGCAGGACATATATCTAGAATTAAAGACACACTTAGGAGACTTTAAGTTCAGTCTTATCATATATATAATAAAGTAGTTAATATTTATTGAATGCTTAACATTATATCTGGCACTTTTTATAAACATCATTTATGGGCTGAACGTGGTGGCTTATGCCTGAAATTATAATTCCAGCTCTTTGGGAGTCTGAGGAGAGAGGATCACTTGAGGACAGGAGTTTGAGACCAGTCTGGGCAATATAGTGAAACCCTATTGTATCAAAAATATTTTTTAAAGGGGCAGCGCCTGTGGCTCAGCAAGTAGAGCACTGGCCCCATATACTGAGGGTGGTGGGTTCAAGCCTAGCCCCGGCCGAACTGCAAAAACAGAAAAATAGCTGGGCGTTGTGACGGGTCCCTGTAGTCCCAGCTACTCGGGAGGCTGAGGCAAGAGAATCGCCTAAGCCCGGGAGTTGGAGGTTATTGTGAGCAGTGTGATGCCACGGCACTCTACTGAGGGCGCTAAAGCAAGTTTCTGTCTCTAAAAAATATATATATATATATTTTTTTTAAATTAGCTAGGTGTTCTTGTATGCTTGAATTCTAGCCACTTGGAAGGCTGACGTGGGAGGATCTGTTGAGTTCAGGAGTTTGAAGCTGCCATAATCTGTGATTGTGTCACTGCACTCTAACTCTGGGTGACAGAGTGAGATCCTATCTCAAAAGATGAGTAAATAAAATAAAAATTTAATTCTCGTAAAACTATACGAGGTTGAAATTATCAACCACGTATTTTGTTGACTAGTTATGCTTTTGCCCAGGCTGGAGTGCCAGGGCCTCAGCCTAGCTCACAGCAACCTCAAGCCCCTGGGTTGAGGCAATCCTACCTTGCTTCCCAAGTAGCTGGGACTGTAGGCATCTATCACAATGGCCAGCTAATTTTTTCTCCTTTTAGTAGAGACAGGGTCTCCTACTTACTCAGGCTGGTCTCAAACTCTTGAACTCAAGGGACCCTCCTGTCTCAGCTTCCCAGAGTGCTAGGATTACAGGCATGAGCTTCAACCTGGCTTCAACCACGTTTTAAAGATGAGAAAACAAGGTTCAGACAGGTTAAACTGCCAAAGATCATATACCTAGTTATTGGTAATCCTGAATTATGAAATTCTCAAAATCTTTAATCTTGACTATTACACTAACAAAAGATTTAAAGAAAGGTAGATAGTCATCAACCTTGTATTTTTTTGTGAAAATAGATTGATTTTTTTTTTTTTTTTTGAGACAGACTCTCACTCTCTTGCCCCAGGCTAGAACGTGGTGGCATCATCATAGCCCACAGCAATGTCAAACTCTTGGGCTCAATCTATCCTCTTGCTTCAACTTTCCAAGTAGCTGGGACTTACAGGTACCATGATGCCCCGCTAGGTTGGTTTTTTTTTTCCATTTTTAGGAGAGATGGGTCTCACTCTTGCTCAGGCTGGTCTGGAACTCCTCGAATCCACCCACCATCAGCCTCTCAGAGTGCTAGCAGTACAGGCATAAGCTACCACACCCAGCCCTGAAAATAGATTCTTTATCAAGTAGTTCTCATTTGTAGGTTTATTTACTTAGAACATCAAAAATGTATTATAAGGCTGCACGTGATACCTCACCAGCCTGAGTAAGAACAAGATCCTGTCACTAAAAAAAATAGAAAAATGAGCCAGGCATGGTGGTGCATACCTGTCGTGTCAGCTACTCTGGAGGCTGAGGCCGGAGAATCACCTGGGCCCAGGAATTTGAGGTTGCAGTGAACTGTGATAATGCCACTGCACTCTAGCTGGAGTGACAGAGAGAGACCCTGTCTCAGAAAAAAAAAAGTATTATAAACTTATAAAAGAAAGTCCCTCTAGGTTTTACTAATCTTATTTTACACATGCACAGAGAGGTCTGTTTATTTTTATTACTGTAATTTTAGTAAAGTAGACTTAGAAAATTAATATTTTGGTCATGTGTTGTTAATAGTAAACTTTTTTGTAAGAAGATTGAGAGACTGTTTGATCCTGAGTACTTGAATCCAGATTCTCGGAGTAACGCAGCAACATTGTACAGGTACGGTAACATGCTTTTCCTTCCCTATGCTTTATAATGTAGCTATATTGTTTATTTTACTACATTTAAAATTTTCTTCTTGGATTTTTTTATGTCTTCTTTGTGTTATAGATGCTGTTTGTGTAAGAAACTTCTAACAAAAGAAACAGAAAGAAGAATTCCTTGTATTCCTGGAAAAATCAATGTGGATCAACATGGAAATATTATCTATATTCACATAAGGTGAAGTGAAAATAAAATATAGCTTTTTAAATGAACTTCTATCTGATACAAGAACTAGTAAAGCAAAAAATAATTATGAAATAAATGTGACTCTCTAGTGTATTTATAAAAGCATAACTACTTTTATATACAGGACAGGATAACATCTTTTCTGCATGTAATCCAGTTTTGATTTAGAAAGATACTACTTTCAAAACAAAGTCATAGAAGTTACATTTTATTTATTGGGTAAATTTCATAATTTTTTAATCTTTAAAGTGATCAAATTTATTGTGTATTAATCCTGAGGGATATTCTTGCCAGTGCCATTAAAGTGATTTCTTCTTACTGAAAGATTTTAATTATCTATGTAAATGTTATAATCAGTTTTGCAAGAGAACCAAATTTTCTTTCAGGTAAATTTTGGTGAGTTAAGAAAATTGTCTTGGGCAGCACCCGTAGCTCAGTGTGTAGGGCGCTGGCCACATGCACCATTGCTGGAGGGTTTGAACATGGCCTGGGCCAGCTAAAAAGCAATGACAGCTGCAAAAACAAGAAAATAACCAGGTGTTGTGGCGGGTGCCTGTAGTCCCAGCTACCTGGGAGGCTGAGCCAAGAGAATCACTTACGCCCAGGAGTTGGAGTTGCTGTAAGCTGTGATGTCACGGCACTCCTCCCAGGGTGACATAGTGAGACTCTGTCTTAAAAAAAAAAAAAAGAAAGAAAGAAAATTGTCTTTAATATTTGATTTTCTGTGATCTATTTGTTTTTTACTCTTTGTCAGTATTCCATTAATATATATTCCATTAACAGTTGACACATACTTCTTTTTATGTTTAAAGCAAGTTCTCATTCTGAGTTGGGGGAGGGTATTGTAAATTGGTATAATGTCTCAGGAAGACAGAAATCACATCCTACTGCTCGGAATTTATCATGTAATGTTGAATTTGTGAAAGCATTTAACAAGAACATTTATTGCTATATTGTTTAAATAGCGAAAAAAGGGGACAACAAATGATAAGCAAACTAAAATATGCCCACAGTAGTGTATTTGTATAAAACACATCTAATCAATTCTTTGTTTGTTTGTTTTGAGACAGAGACTCAAGCTGTCACCCTGGATAGAGGAGTGCCGTGGCATCACAGCTTACAGCAACCTCCAATTCCTGGGCTCAAGCAAGTCTCCTGCCTCCGCCTCCCAAGCAGCTGGGACTATAGGCGCCCGCCACAACACCTGGCCATTTTTTTTTTTTTTTTTTGGCCAGGGCTGGGTTTGAACCCACCACCTCTGGCATATGGGGCCAGCACCCTACTCACTGAGCCACAGTCGCTGCCCACGCCCGGCTATTTTTTTGGTTGCAGCCATCATTGTTGTTTGGCGGGCCCAGGCTGGATTTGAACCCGCCAGCTCAGGTGTACGTGGCTGGCGCCTTAGCCCGTTGAGCCACAGGTGCCAAGCCCTAATCAATTCTTAATGTGCAGCCTTTAAGAATAATGTTGTAAAAGAATATACTTAGGGACCAGGCACAGTGGCTCACGCCTGTAAACCTAGCACTCTGGGAGTCCGAGGTGGCCGAATTACCTGAGCTCACAGGTTCAAGACCAGGTTAAGCAAGAGTAAGACCCCATCTCTAAAAACAGCCAGGTGTTGTGGTGGGCACCTGTAGTCCCAGCTACTTGGGAGGCTAAGGCAAGAGAGTCGCTTGAGCCCAAGTGTTTGAGGTGCTGTGAGCTATTGACGCCATGGCACTCTACCTAGGGTGACAAAGTGAGACTCTGTCTCAAAAATATGTATAAATAAATAAATAAAATGGTTAATTCTTCTCTTAGTGCAATAATCAGGAAATTTTCATTATTTATTGTAAACACCTAGAATTTTATGCTTATTTTTGTCTGGAGACTTGATTCACCTTTTGAAAATTACTTCCATTCTGACAGCAATAACTATTAGTAGTATGTGGAAAAGTAACTGATATTAATTTCAACATCATTTTTATTATTCTATTAAGAGTATTTTTCTATAAGTCAGCAAATGATATACATTTTAAAACTTCTCTTTAAAGGTTGAGCACATTACCTTACACCTGTAGTCCTAGCACTTTGGGAGGCTTAGGCAGGAGTATTGCTTGAGCCCAGAAGTTTAAGACCAGCCTGAGTAACACAGCAAGAACCTACAAAAAAAATTAGAAAAATTAGCTGAGTGTTTTGGTTCATACTTGTAGTCCTAGATGCTTGGGAGGCTGGAATGGGAGGATTGGTCAAGTCTAGGACTTTGATGTTGAAGTGAGTTATGATCACATCACTATACTCTAGCCCAGGCTACAGAGCAAAACCCTGTTATTTACAGAATAGACAAACACCCAAATGAAATTTTGTCTGTCTTTCAGTGTAGTATACATCATACCCATCAATTGGGAAAGGTTCTTAGAAATAAGCCACAAATTTAAAAGCATCTGTTTAAAACAGTTTTTTTTTTTTTTATTTTGTTTACTTATAAAATTGAGGCTCTTTCCCCAGAGATAAGACTTGGGATGTTCATGAGTATTTGAATAGTCTTTTTGAAGAATTAAAATCTTGGAGAGATGTATATTGGCGTTTGTGGGGAACGATCAACTGGCTGACTTGTTCAAGGTGCTGTCAGGTGAGTTGGGTTTTTGGGGGGTTTGGGGTTTTTTTTTATAATACTCTGCAAACATTGGATAATAACCAACATGTCTTAAAAAAAAAAAAAAACAGCTGGGTGCACTGTTTCAATCCTGTAATCCTAGCACTCTGGGAGGCCAAGGCAGGTGGATTGCTTGTCCTCAGGAGTCAGAGACCAGCCTGAGCAAGAGTGAGACCCCATCTCTACTAAAAATAGAAAAACTAGCCAAGTGTGGTGGTGCACCTATGCCTGTAGTCCCAGCTACATGGGAGGCTGAGGAAAGAGGACTAAGCCCAAGATTTAAGGTTGCTGTGCCACAGCACTCTAGCCTAGGCAACAAAAGTGAGACTCTATCTCCAACAAAAACAAAAAAGAAAAGAAAAAAAAAAATAGTGGCAATACTAATGGTGCTGTGAAACATTGCTTGCATCTGGCTTCATTTCTCTGACCATGTTTCTTCTTTCTCTTTTCTATTTTCATTCCTGAAATAATCAATTTCATGTTTAATTTTTAGAAAAGCAACAGGTTTTAAGTAATCAAGTCAATTTTTTCTTTTTTTTTTTTGAGACAGAGCCTCAAGTGTCACCCTGGAGAGAGTGCTGTGGCATGACAGCTCATAGCAACCTCCAACTCCTGGGCTCAAGCGAGTCTCTTGCCTCGGCCTCCCAAGTAGCTGGGACCACAGGCGCCCGCCACAATGCCCGGCCATTTTTTGGTTGCAGTCACCATTGTTGTTTGGCAGGCCCGGGCTGGATTCGAACCCGCCAGCTCAGGTGATACGTGGCTGGCGCCTTAGCCTGTTGAGCCACAGGCGCCAAGCCAAGTCAATTTTTTCAATGAAAAAAATATGGAATCCTTATTGTCTTCAATTATTTTTAGCCAAACTGTGTCTTTGTTAGCCCATACATTTCTATAGAAATTCAGAAACATTTTTAAAGTTATGATACTGTTGTTATGTGCCCTTGTTGCAATAATAATTCTGTTCTTTAAAAGTTTTTGTTCTCCTTTTATAAATGAAGTGTATAATAAAAGTGTAAGAAAGCTTGCTATTTGAAGGAACTTATAATAAACCCTTTTATGGAGTAGGTCTTTATAAGTCACAGGGAGGCGGGCTAATTAATTCTAGTTACTATTTAATCTTACAGGTAAATTTAGAGTTTTCTATACATATAATTTCTTATGAATTCCTGAAGGCTTCCTCTTCTCAGTAATTTTCTGTCACTTGGGTAATGAAGTTCAGGAAAAGAACTTACCAAATCATCACAGTGGGATTTAAAACTATATAAGGTCCCACCCAAAGGATTCCCTGTGCTCCTCTAATTTTTTAAATATCAGGTATAATTGAAGTATAATTTAAATACAGTACATCCTTTTTGTGAGGTTTGACTCATGCATACAGTTGTGTAAGTACCTTTACAATCAAAGCATAGAACACTTCTATTACCCTAAAAAATTTCCTTGTACCCCTTTTTCGTCAATCTCTTCTTTTGCCCTAGCCTCTGGCAACCACTGATCTGTTTCTTATCTCTATCAGTTTGCCTGTTCCAGAATGTTATATAAATAGAATCATATGGTATTTAGTGTCTTGAGTCTAGTTTCTCTCACTTAGCAGAACGGTAGTGAAATTTATGCATGTTGTTTCATGAATCATTTGAATCATGAACCATGTTGTTTCATGAATCACAGTATGTTTAGCCATTCACTAGTTGAAGGACATTTGTAGTATTTCTAGTTTGGGCTGTTGTGAAGAAAGCTGCTGTGAAACCTCCATACAGGTTTTCATGTGAATTCGGGGTTTTACTTCCCTTAGTTAATTACCTAGGAGTACAATTGCTGGGTTGTATGTAAAATTTTAACATAGTTAAATAGTTTTAACTATGATAGTTTTCCAAGGTCCCTGAACTATTTTGTGTTTCCACCAGCCATGTATTATATAAGACATATATAGTTAGTTCACATCTATATGGTAGTTGTTCCACATCTCACTAGCAGTTGATATTGTCATGTTGGGGGTTTTTGTTGTTATTAGTCTAATTGGTATATAGTGGTCCTCATCACAACTGAAGCATCATTTATAATCAGGGATATCAAGCTTCTAAAATCTGACTTGTTTAATAGAAATTTTGAGGGGGTTTATTCTTTCTAGCACATTGAATATTGATAGATAATATTTAATATGTATTATGGAGAATTCATAAACTCATAAAATAATTTGTTTATAAAATATTGTGTCATGAGAATGTATATCTTACAGCTTTTATCAGAATCAAAATTTTTAATTAAAAGCCATTACCTTTTTTTTTTTGAGACAGAGCCTCAAGCTGTCACCCTGGAGAGAGTGCCGTGGCATCACAGCTCACAGCAACCTCCAATTCCTGGGCTCAAGCGAGTCTCTTGCCTCCACCTCCCAAGTAGCTGGGACCACAGGCATCTGCCACAAT
>CAUYON010202652.1:0-21061 GCA_963573935.1 Arctocebus calabarensis
ACTGTAGATTGAATTATCTAAGGTTAGGTAAGTAATATTTTGACAAGAGCAAATTAAATATTAGGAATCAACAGAAATCTCACCCTCAAACAAAAGGGGACTTCCTTTAATCTTCGATGTAGCTAATTTGCAATCAGAAGAGAAGTCATCAAGATCAATCATGCTGGACAACCGCTAAAGGAAAATATTGAGGGAACTCATGGATAATTTTCACGGCTTCATTATAAAGTCCAAGATCTGAAAGAAACAGTTAAGCAAATATTTGCTCTACAGGGGAAAGTTGTAACATCAATTATCATATACAAGATTTCTACCTATTTCTTTTTTCTTTTCCTTGTAGTGATCAAATTATTTTCACAATCTAATTTCTTTTCCTTTTTTTTGAGACAGAGTCTATGTCATCCTTGGTAGAGTGCTGTGACATCACAGCTCACAGCAACCTCAACCTCAAACTCTTGGGCTCAGTGATTCTCTTGCCTCAGCTTCCCAAGTAGCTTGGACTACAGGCGCCTGCTACAACACCCAGCTATTTTTTGGTTGTAGTTGTCATTGTTGTTTGGCAGGCCTGGGCTGGGTTCAAATCTGCCAGCTCTGGTTATGTGGCTGACACCCTAGCCACTGAGCAACAGTGCCAAACCCACAATCTAATTTCTAAAACCGAGATGTATCATATTTATTTACCTGTGGCTCCAATAAAAAACAATATGGGAGACAGGAAAACATTTTGATGTCTATTACATAGGCACAGTTTCTATTTGGTCATGTTTTAGGTGCTATGCATTGTTCCATGCCTTTAATTCATTTATTAATAAAACAAAACAAGTAATATTATTTTTGCTTGCCATATTTTAAAATTTTCTCTATCCACAAATATTGATTAATCTTTACAAAATATCTTAAATATACAAGCACTCCTTAGAAGCAGGCCAAAATGTACTCCCATTTTCCTTTGGGATCAGAAAATTATATAAAAATAAAAAATATGGCAGAACTAGGACTTGAGACCAACACATATGAGTTTAAGAATAAAAGAGTTTACCTTCTAATTATATAAAACCACTAACTACTAAAACACTTTATTTACCAAAAGGAGAGACATCTTCTTTAAAGTGGATATAAGATGAACACATAATAGTTGCTTTGGCTGTTACTCTTCCAACCACTTCCACAATTCCAGAGATTTCTTCATCAAGCTAAGACAGAACACATTGTAATTTTGATGTTATCACAGTTTGATAATTAATTTGGAAAACTCAAATGCAGTTCACTATTCTTTCACTTCATATAACAAAGTAATTTTAAAATTTACCAATTCAAAGTTTAAGAAATCACTTGTAAAGGCCAGGCACGGTGGCTAATGCCTGTAATCCTAGCACTCTGGGAGGCCAAGGTGGGTAGACTGCTTGAGCTTGTAAGATTGAGACCAGCCTGAACAATAGCAAGACCTCATCTGTACTAAAAATAGAAAAACTAGCCAGGTCTTGTGGTGGGTACCTGTAGTCCCGGCTACTCAGGAGACTAAGGGAAGAGGATTGCTCAAGTCTACAGAGTTTGAGGTTGCTGGGAGCTCTGACTTCCTGACACTCTTACCCAGGATGACACAGTGAGACTTTGTCTCCAAAAAAAAAAATCACTTGCAAAATGTTTGTGTATGTAACTGTCAGCACTTACTACTAGGGTAGCTTCAAGTTCAAAGATAAACATTTAAGGTGAAGACAAAATTACTTAAAGATAGTAAAGGTGTCTGACATTTCTATAAGCAGTAATTGGTTTAAAAGGAACTATTGAGAGGAACCTTCCATAATCTGTATGTCAAAAATTGTGTTTTGTATAAATTAACCAAAGAGCATATGGATTCAGCTTCATAAAAGACCAAGAAAATGTTTAGGTATATTAAACATAAAATACAAAAATTAAGTAGAAACTGAAATTATATATATTTTTTACAAAAAAAAATAAATGTAGGACTCTTGGGGAAGGAAGAAACGATTTAAATGGAAGACTTTTCTTATGTGATTTTATGATCTTCCATAGGGAATTGATATTTATTATCTAGCATTTCAAAGGATATATTAGAATATCATGGCACCCAAAGGATCATTGGTTAGAAATGCAAAGGTAAATACAATGAGAGGAAAGAACTTAATTTCAGAGCCAAGAAGTTTTTAAGCTCATTCCTTATATATCTACTCCAGAAATCAGAAACATGAGCAACAAATCAAACAAAGATGAAAAATTAACTAGTAATATACACAGAATTAATACTTAAACATACGGGCTCCATCAACTCAATAGTTCCATTTTTTCCTTCTCCATCTGAAAGAATGAACATTTTTCCAGAGGGATGAATCTAAAAAGGAAACACACAATTTTCAAAACCCCACATAAACAAAATCTTTAAAATCTCATTAAAAAAGGAAAGGTTTAACAATAGATAGTACATTGACCCTAACTTAGTTGAACAGAAAGCAATTTATTTTTTGAACATTTTATTTGGTTCAAATTAAAATCTAAAGTTGCCACATAAGGTACTGGTACACTAGTTTTGAATTTCAGATAAACAACAAGTAACTTTTTCAGGATAAGTAGGTCTTGGGTCTTTATCTGAGAAATGTGTTGATGCTATTCTAAGAACAAATTAAAGGAAGCCCACAACTACCTAAAAGTGAGATTTGCTAGCACTTATGATTTAGATAGTAATATCCTACTAAGAGTATATTTTAAAAATTAGTTATGATGAAGTAAAAGGAGAACTGGTTCCCAGACAATCTGGGTTATATCCCTGGAGGGCAGCAGTCAGATCTTGTTTGAATGACAGCTTTGCCACTAACTGTGTCCTAGAGCATTTTATAACCACTCTTTACTCTTACTCAGTTTTCCTACGTAGAAATTCTGAATCACACTCATTTCACCAAGAAGTTCTGTGCATGAAACATGCTACTAAATAAGCCTTTATTTAGTAGTTTTCTTTCCCTCAGCTTTTTCAGGTCACTGATTCTGAGACGTTGGACCTATTTTTTTTTTTTTTTTTTTGATACAGAGTCTCACTTTGTCAGCTTTGGTACAGTTCCGTTGCCTCATAGCTCATGGCAACCTCAAACTCTTGGTCTCCAGTGATTCTCTTGCATCAGCCTCCCAAGTAGCTTGCACTACGTGTTCCCGCCACAACGCCCAGCTATATTCAGAGATGAGGTCCAGCTCTGGCTGGTCTGGAACCTGAGAGCTCATGGAATCTGCCTGCCTTGCTCTCCCAGAGTGCTAGGGTTACAGGTGTGAGCCACTGCGCCCGACCTGGGGTTATTTCTAACTTGTAGGACGAAGGCTACATTTTAACAGTAAAGTAAGGTTAACAGGTTGTTAAGGCATCTAAAATGGACAATCAAGGGATGTTTTATGGAGAAGCAACTTCAACGAGAAAGCCAGGCTTGGGAACCGAACAATAGAGCCAGGCGCGGTGGCTCACGCCTGTAATCTCAGCACTGTGGGAGGCTGAGAAGGAAGAACTAATTGAGCTCAAGGGTTCGAGACTTGCCTGAGTGAGAGTGAGACCTCCCCCACTCATAAAACAAACAAACAAACTCAGGGGCGCTGCGGGATACCCAGCGCGAGTCTGAGGTTGCAGTGAGCTAAGATACCACTCACTCTGCTCAGGGCATAGGGTGGGACTCCGTCTCAACAACAACAACAACAACAACCAAGAAAACAAGGAAATAAAAAAAAAAGGGGGGGGAAAGGACAACTACAAAAGAGAAGGAAACAAGCGGATTAGTTTAGTTGGTGTTAGTAAAATCTAAGCTACGATGAGGCACGTCACACCCATAATTTCTTCTATGTAAACAAAGAACTAGAATTTAGAATTTAGCACATTTTAAAAGATCTCGTTTCGGCACGATAGCGGAACGACCAAAATGAGGCTGCAATGGCTAAAGAGTATGCAGAAAAAAAAAAAATCTGTGCCAACTAAAAACGGGAGCGCAGCGACGCTCGGAGGCTGTCTTCCCTCGACCACGACCCCGTCACCCACTCTGAGTAAGCCACCCTGGCGGCCGCGGGGTCCCTCCCTCCGGCTATGGACCCGCGAGTTCAGCACACCTTTTCCAGCCTCCCTAAGAAGCAGACCGGCTGGTCGATGAACTCCGCGAGCATGCTGACGTTGATGCGCGACTTGGGCAACTCCGCTAAGTCCGCCATGATTGCGGCGCCAAGACTCTGCAGGCGGGAAACTGACGCAGGAATGAAACTGTGCGCCAGGTGGGCGCCCAGGGGCAGATTTTTCCTGACACCAATCAGTGAAGACTAGCGCTTCCAGCCTTGCCAATCAAATGCGCGGAAACCTCGGTGACACGCCCCCTACCCGCGAAAGGGGTGGAGAAGAGGAAAGGGATGCATCCGGAAGTGGAGAATGGCAGCTTAGTGACGCACGGCTGCTTAGTGACGCGCAGCGTCCGGGCAGTGGCCGGGGTTCTAAGCGTAGCGGGCACTGGAGGCGAGGCTTGGATGGGGCGGAACCTTAAGGTGCCCTCCACGGTGGCAGGCTCCCCAGCCGCGACTTGACCCCGGAAGTGAGGTGTAGCTCCGGTGCCGGCGGCGGGAGACTGCGGAGGCAGCCTCAGGTACCTGTTCTCGCGGGAGGCGCCGCAGCCTTGCTTTTTCCCCTCTTCCCCTCTCTCCGCCGACTGAGTCAGACTTGGAGGGAGTTTGGCGTTCTCGGTGCTGCGCACCGGTCGTCACCTGTACTTTGCTTTCCCATTTCCTGCTTTTGCGTGAGAGGCAGGATTTTGCGGAATAAATTGGGGTGGTGGTGGTGCGGTTGACATCAGTCCTCTGGAGACCCGGAGGAGGTCGTCAGTCAGCTTCACTGTATTCAGGCTTTCGCCACTCGATTTACCCCCCACCTGCGCCACTTTAGCTTGTTTCCCAACTGTAGGAAGAAGTTGACTTGATTACTTCCAGGACGCTTTTTAGTCCTGACAACCTGGCCCCACTGTAGAGATGCCGGTTTTCTCACCACTGTGTTAGCAGCGAATAGAAGCATTTAGGGACTGGTGAGGGAGTAGGACCACTGGGCAGGACCAGAGGAGACAAGCTTAAGTAGTTGTTAGGCCTCCAGCTGGTGTTCCTCCTTCTGGGGCATACTTTCCCCAACCACAAAATGAGGCGCTAGACAGAATTACTTGTGAGCTGACTTTAGCTTTTGGTCATATGATTAATGCAATTTTCTTAATCTCCTAGCTGTCTTTCCATCATTACTCTTCACACCCCTGGAGTGTGGAGAGCATCTGGAGGTCTGAAAGGTAACCTATGGAGATTTGGGCATATTTTTGAATCTGCCATTGTGTGGCCCGAAGCTGAGGACCTTGGTAGGGATTTTCCAGCATGGGTTCACCTAAAAATATCTTCAAACGGTACTGCAGAAGTTGGGAAAAAAATTTAATTGAGTTTTGTAAGTGTGTGGAAACAGTCATTTGCCCAAAGCCACAGAGTTTGAGTTGTCATCGGTCAAGCTGGAGCCTCCGATTTAGTTCTGCAGTTGCTTTAAGCAAAAAAGATTAATTATTTTAAGACTTTATGCGGTAATTTAAGATTGAAATCTGACATACCATAGTTAAATATTAGCCTCACTCATTTAATAGTTAATATGATTGTCTTAATTTTGCTGTTACACTACTTTAAAGGATTTCATTAAACAGATGCAGGTGCATGTCAGTTGGTGTATAAAAAAGTTGTGGTTGTATTGATGCAAGTCAATAAAGTCTATTTTATATTTCTGCCTAAAAGTCTTTTGCACTTTAGCATTGCTTTGGAAAGCAAGTTGTTATGCTTTATGTAGGGTAGGATACACTTGAATGTCTTTATTGCTGAGTAGTATTATGGATATGGCACAGTTTTTCTATTCATTTGCCTGTTGTTGGATGTTTGGGTTGTTTCCAGTTATTTATTACAAAAAAACTCTTATTACATTTACGTACAAGTGTGGAAATATGCCTTCATTTTTCTTAGATAAATACCTGGAAGTAGAAGGGCTAAGGCATATGGTAGGTGTATATTTATGTTTTTAAGTAAATTCCAAACTGTTGTCCAGAGTGGTTGTACTATACGTGTATCACGCTTCTAACACCAGTGTACACGAGTTATAGTTGCTTCACCTCTTCACCAAGACTTGGCATAGCCAAGTCTTATTTTTTTTCCTCTTTCCTTTTTTTTTTTTTTTTTAATTGGTTCAGGGTTCATTGAGGGTACAAAGAATTAGGTTACACTGTTTGTATTTGTTAGGTAAATTCCCTCTTATAATTGTGTCCCATCCCCAAGAGGTGTGCCATACCTCTGCAATTCTCTTGCCTCAGCCTCCCACAGGAACCCGACACAATGCCTGGCTATTCTTTTGTTGTTGGTGGTGATGGTGTTGCATTTGTTTAACTGTTATTTAGCTGGTCCAGACTGAGTTTGAACTCGCCAGCCTCAGTGTATGGCCAGCGCCGTAACCACTGTGCTACAGGCACTGAGCCAACCCCACTGTTTGGTTTTTGAAAGATCAGATGGCAAGTAGAGACTGGTTTCATTTCTTGGTTTTCTATTCTGTTCCATATGTCTTACTTTTATGCCAATACCATGCTGTTTTGATTGCGATGGACTTGTAATATAATCTGGTAGGGTGATGCCTCTGACTTTGTTTTTGTTGCTAAGAATAGCTTTGGCTATACAGTATTTTTTCTGGTTTTGTACAAAATGAAGTTGGTTCTTAGGAAAGGTAAATAAAATTGATAAACCATTGGACAGATTAACCAGAAATAGAAAAGTAATGATTAACTTTTCTTATAGGTGGAATTCTCTGCAGTAGCTACCTCATGATCCTTTGCGGTGGTTGTTCTGTTCTGGTTTTTCTTGTTGCCAGGATTTTCTGCTGTTTCTTCCTCATGAGTGTTTTCTTTTTGTCTGTTTCTTTGCACTACTTTTTCTTTTCACTTCCTCCTACTTTTTAAGTTATTGTGTCTCTGACCTAAGGTGTTGAAGTGTCCTTTGGTATAGGACTGAAGGAAGAGAAGAGTGAAGAACAAGTGAGGAGAAAAGGTAAAAGAAATGGGGAGTAAAAGGGAAGATTGACAGAAAGGAAGAGATAGGAGTAACAGTGGTATACAGTAGGGTACTTTGACCCATACCCACTAATCCCAGCCTCTGGGGGGCTGAGTTGGCTGGGTCCCTTAAGGTCAGGAGCTCTTTGCTAGCCTGAGCAGACAGAAGACCCCACCTTCACCAAATAAAGATAAACAAAAATACTATAAATCAAAACAAAACAAACAGAAAACCTTAAGGGATAAAATGGGGGCTAAAAAAGAATATCAGGAGCAGAAAACCCAGCAAAAATTGAGCCCTTGTTATTGAAGAAGGAAACAATAACAAATTATAATTACAAGACGGAAAAGAAGAAAGAAAAAGAAAAATCTAGGGGGAAAAGTTGAAAGAAATTTTAAAAAAAGGGAAAACTACATATTTTGCCATATATTGTTGAGGTAACAGGTGATCTTCTGGGGTATAACATGCTAATCATGATGCTGATAGAACTGTATATAAGATGGAGGCTGGAAGCCTTTGCCTTGCCCAGGAAACCTGGTCCTGTCCTCCTGATTTCTTTGTCCTTAATCCCCACAGGGTTGGGAGCCTGAAGCTCTCCTCACCCTGCTTAATGGACACACCTTGACCTTTCCAAACTGTGTCTGTTGACCATCGCAGTGGCTTTTTCAGGAAAGCATGTGTTGCTTAAATCTCCCCACAAGTGGCTGCCCAGCTTATTAGGCGTGCCCAAACCTGGCTTGCACTAGGACCCTGAGGGTTGATCCTGCAAGACAGCTTTCCCACAATGGCTGCACCTGGACCAATGAGAGCTCTGCTCTGCCTCTGGTGACTTAGTCTCCGCACCTGGGTGCTTTTAAAATCACTCCCTTTCTCTCTTAAGTTCACCCCAACTCTTCCAAGGTAACCCAACCAAGTACTCAGGTCCAAAAAAAAAGAAACCCTGCAGGTCAGACCTTCTACATCTTTAGACTCCCTCCACTGCCACACCTTCCAACTTCCTCTTGGGGTCCTGAAGTCTTCTGTTGCCTCCCTATGCCCCCTAAAGGGATGTTTATGGGCAGAGCTTTTCAGCCAGAGGTATCTGGAGTCCTTTCACCCTGATCTCACCACATGCAAAGAAGTTGTCTGTACTCCACCATTTTGCTGACCTTTTTAAATTTTTCTGGGCACGTCTTTTTCATTTTAAATATTCTAGTAGGTATGTAATGACATCTCTTTTATATTTTAATTTGTTTTTCCTTATTGACTAGTGATACTGAGCATCTTTGCATTTGTTTACCATCCATATATCTTCTTGAGCCAAGTTTTTACTGAGTTTTTTTTTTTTCCATTATTGAGTATTAAGAATTCTTTACACAGTCTAAATACATGTTGTTTGTCAAATATGTGACAGGCAGGTATATTGTCACAGCCTGTGGCCTGGGAAGGTGAATTCTTTATCCTCCATTTGTATTGAGGTAGCTTCAGAATCCCCATGTTTGAGTATTCAGATACATTCTGGGGTGAGTCCTAACTCAGGCAAGCTAGTAATGGATTTTTATTTATTTATTTATTTATTTATTTATTTTTTGAGACAGAGGCTAGCTATGTCACCCTGGGTAGAGTGCTATGGCGTCACAGCTCACAGCAACTTTAAACTTTTACGCTTAAGCGATTCTCTTGCCCCAGCCTCCCAAGTAGCTGGGACTACAGGCGCCTGCCATAATGCCTGGCTATTTTTTTGTTGCGATTGTTTACCTGGCCCCGGGTCAGGTTCAAACCTGCCATCCTCAGTGACTGGCACCGTAACCACTGTGCTACAGGCACTGAGCCTGGATTTTTATTCTTATTTTATTTATTTATTAATTATTATTATTATTACTTTTGAGATAGTCCACTATGTCACCCTTGTTAGAGTGCTGCAGTGTCACAGCTCACAGCAACTTAAAACTCTTGGGCTCAAGCAATTCTCTTGCCTCTGCCTCCCGAGTAGCTGGGACTACAAGTGCCCACCACAACACCCATCTGTTTTTCACTTTGGCTCAGGCTGGTCTCAAACCTGTGAGCTCAGGCAATCCATCTTCCTCGGCCTCCCAGAGTGCTAGGATTACATGCTTGAGCCACCATGCCTGGCCTCTAGTAATGGATTTGTAAACATAAGTTTTGTTATTTTTCTTATTTATAAATTGAAATTTTCTCATTGTAAACTATTTAAAAATTACTGAAAATTATGAAGGATGAAATGAGACTGGCGTCTTCTCAGGAACTTAAGGCAGAAGTCTACCCCAAGGCCATGCACATCAGAAACGAGTGTTTGCAGCTTACCATATACTAGGCTTGGGACAGTAGGACCATTACCACCTCCTCCTCTCTGGATATGGTTCTCTTAAATTACTCTTAGTTTCGCTAAGGATTGCCTCAGAAGTATAGGTTGCAGTTTTTTCTCCCTAAATATAAGTAATATAAATTTAGTGCTGCACCTGCAGTTTTGGGTCAGTATCTGGCCTAAGCACTTAATAAATGTTCATAAATTATAAAGTAAATGAAGATCTTCATAAATGTTGTGGAATTAGTAAATGTCTTCAGAACATAGAACTGAGCAAGGCTTGGGAAAGTAGATATTGACAAAGACAGAAATAATTGTATTTACCTAATATTAAGAAATATTAACAAAAGTCCAACACAAATGTCTTAAGTGTTAGGAGCTCCTTGTTTCTGATGCTTTATTGATGAAACACATTCAATTTTGGCCCCAACAGACTTGGTTTAAAATATAATCTCTATTCTTTATTAGCCATAGAAACTAATACTAATACCTACTTGTACTTCAATTCTTTCACTTACACAATGAGAATAAATTGTGTACACCTGGTGGAGTTATTGTAAGGATTATGGTAGATAGCATATACAGTAGTCCTCACTTATCCGTGGTTTTGATTTCCATGGTTTCAGTTACTCATGGTCATCTGAGCTCCAAAAAAGGTGAGTACAACACAACAAGATATTTTGAGAAAAAAAGAGAGAGAGAGGAGGGAGATACCACAGTTGCATAACTTTAATTACTATATTTTGTTTTGTTTTGTTTTATTTTGTTTTTGAGACAGAGTCTTACTATGTCACCCTGGGTAGAGTGCTGTGGTGTCACAGCTCACGGCAACCTCAAACTTTTGGGCTTAAGTGATTCTCCTGCCTCAACCTACCAAATAGCTGGGACAATAGGCACCCACCACAATGCTCGGGTATTTTTTTGTTGCAGTTATCATTGTTTAGCTGGCCCAGACTGGGTTCAAACCTGCCAGCCTAGGTGCATGTGACTGGTGCTCTAACCCCTGTGCTGCAGGCACTGAGCCGTATATATTGTTAAATTATAATCAATTATATATTTGTTTTATTAGTTATCATTAATTTCTTGCTGCACCTAATTTATAGATTAAACTTTATCAAAAGCTATGTATGTACAGTAAGTTCTTATTCAGTGTCATGGATAGGTTCTTGGAATCTGCAACTTTTTTTTTTTTTGGAGACAGAGTCTCAAACTGCTACCCTGGGTAGAGTGTGATGGCATCACAGCTCACAGCAACCTCAAACTCTTGGGCTCAAGCGATTATCTTGCCTCAGCCTCTCAAGAAGCTGGCACTACAGGCACCCGCCACAATGCCTGGCTAGGAATCTGCAACTTTTAAGCAAAATGACATATAACACAACCAATTTTACCACAGGCTAATTGGTAAAAACAAGTTAAGTTCCTATGGTCATAAAAACATCACCAAACCTAAATAGAGACCAAAACACTTCTAATATTAAGCATTGAAATAAATGCAAACATTACAAACATTTAAGAGAGATTAATAAAACTAGGTAAGATAATTATTTGCCCAGTTACTCCAGTTAAGGGTGGCAGGTAGCTGGAGACTCTTCTGGCAGCTCAAGCCTCAGGGTGGGAAACCAGCCTGGACAGGTCGCCATCCCATCTCAGGGCACATATGTGAGCACTCACCCTGGGACCATGTAGACACTCCATATAATGTGCACATCTTTGGAATGTGGAGGAAACCAGACTACCTGGAGCAAATCCAAGTAGACCTTGGGAAAACATGTAAACTTCACACAGTGGCCACAACCAGGAATTGATTTTTTTTCCCCTCATCAGTATTATAATGAAAAGATTTTGAATGAAATGGTGTTTCTCTTTGATCTGATGCATAGGAAAAAACATTGTGTATGTAGGGCTTAGTACTATCCCTGGTTTCAAGCATCCACTTGGGTTGGGGACTTGCTCAGATTGCCCCATTCAGTCACGGCATCATGCTCACAGTTCAGCATCTTTGTGTGAAGGTATTAGAGGCTCTTCATCAGGTCTAGATGTAGCATCTTTTGCTTTGGAGACCTTAAGTACTAAAAAAGACAGGTTATCCGTTCCTCCTGTCACTTCGCACTCTGGTGGAATTGGAAAGGATAATTGCCCCAAACATTTCCATTTAGAAAGGGGAGGAATGGCAGCTATACAGTAGTTAAGAGTTATAGCAACTCTGCAGTTACACTGAGTGAGCGTTTTGGGGGACCCCTAACTTGGGTTGGAGAATGTTCGTCAGTTATGTCTAGATGATACTTCTTGGGACTGTCTACTTTGCCTATTTAATGTTCCATATGTCCATTGGCTCTACCTTCTTGAAGTTTCTTTTTTTTCAATTAACTTTCTTGCTTACAACTAAAGTGGGCACTGGAGAATAGATCCTCCTTGAGGCTGAGCACTCTTACTGGTAGCTTCTTGTCTAGAAAATTGGTGTCCACGGCTGTTTTATATATTCAATAGTGATAGTCATCTTTTAATCCAAATTGGTAAGTTATTTTTGGAGTGCAACTCTCAAAAATTTGTTGACTTCTTGTCCTTTTGACTTTAGTCAGTTTTATGGGTCAATAGCTAGACCTACAATTTTTACTAGATATAATTCTTAGGTTTCCTATATTTCTCATCTTTTTTACACCTCTGTGTGTGTCCTTCTTTCCTCTTAATTGGAGGGTATCTTGGCTGTACCCGGCTTCACTTGGAGACTTACATCATTAGTCTCTTTTTTCTGGATAATTTTTATCCCACGTGAAAGAAGTTACTGAGCGCCACATTAGTCCACACTGAGGTTTTAATATCAGGTATGATGGCTATACTCTTGATTTGGTCCATACCCAACTGAGTTTTAATCAGTGGTTGTTCCTTTAAAGGTCTTCTAAGTTTTATTTTTAACTGTTTGCAGTTGAGAAGTTATTGCTTCTTTAAATCTTATAAATCTTTGAATCTGAACTCTATTTTTTTTACATTCCTGTAAACAAATCAGACAGTTCTTTTCTGATCTCATTTCTTTCTTGTATAGGTTTCTCTTAATCTTATTAATTTATTTTTCTCATCTAATTTTGTGTCTTTTCATCTTTTCATTTTGCTTTTCTTCATAGTAACCTCAAACTCTTGGGCTTAAGCAATTCTCTTGCCTCGGCCTCCCAAGCAGCTGGGACTACAGGGTCCCCGCCATAACACCCGGCTATTTTCTTTTCTTTTCTTTTTTCTGAGACAGAGCCTCAAGCTGTGGCCCTGGGTACAGTGCCTTGGAATCACAGCTCACAGCAACCTCCAGCTTCTGGGCTTAAGCTATTCTTTTGCCTCAGTCTCCCAAGTAGCTGGGACTATAGCTGCCTGCCACAGTGCCCGCCTATTTTTTGGTTGTAGTTGTCATTGTTGTTTTGCAGGCCCAGTGTATGGCCGGCACCCTAGCCACTGAGCTATAGGTGCCATATTATCATTTAGCTTTTCTCTCTAATCTTGTTTTTTATCAGTTTCATAGAGACCATATCTCCTTTTAGTATATAGAGTGTGTCAAACTATTTTTAGATTTTTCTTTTGGTTCCATTGCTATATCTGTTAATAGTAAGCTTTTTTTTGTGTTTTTTTTTTTTTTTTGAGGACTTCAGAGGCACTTCTTTTTCCTTTATTAGAATATTTTATATTTCACATAGCTAGTGTTTCTCGTCTGTATTTTTTTTATTCCTTTTAAAAGTGAAATCTGGCGGCACCTATGGCTCAGTGAGTAGGGTGCCGGTCCCATATACTGAGGGTGGTGAGTTTGAACCCGACCCCGGCCAAACTGCAAACAAAAAATAGCCGGGCGTTGTGGTGGGCGCCTGTAATCCCAGCTCCTCTGGAGGCTGAGGCAAGAGAATCACCTAAGCCCAAGAGCTGGAGGTTGCTGTGAGCTGTGATGCCACAGCACTCTACCAAGGGTGACAGAATGAGACTCTGTCTCTAACCAAAAGAAGAAGTGAAATCTGCCAGAAATGTTTTGTGTCTACAAGTACTTTGTTTTTAGCATTCACTTACAGTGGGGATTAATACCCATCCTGTATCTGCATCTCAGGTCAGGACACTCTACATGAATCCCAGGTAATTCTCCGTTTCTTGAAGGCTGACTCTTAGATTAATTCCTTACCTACCCTCCATGCTTGATTTATGTGTAGAATGCATGAGAATCAAAACTTGGAGCACTTGCTGCTATCAGGATTCTTCCTTTCTTTGCTTTCTGTTATAATTTTTGGCATGTAAGGGACTGTTCTCACAATGTAATGTGTTCTCCATGGCCTTCAACTTTCTTCTCAGACATTTTCTAGAAATTGTTGCCCTCTTTGAATATACACAGATGAGCATAGTAGGAAGAGAGGGGTGTGTGTTTGTGTGGGGGGCGTGGCGGTGAGAGTAGTGTACAATAGTCTTCACCAACACAAAAGATCTGCATTAAGGGGAATGTAAAGTTGGCTGAAATCTTACCGTGAGTACAGTCCTTGAGTGTCTGAATCAGGTAACCAACAGTAGAGGATGTTGGAAGTGCTTTCTGTTCTTTTCCCTTTTTTCAGATAGCTTTAGTTTTATAAGGCTTAAGGTCATTATGGCATTTGCCCCCCAAACCAGTGTCTGCTTTATGGTTCATATGATCCTTCCAGATTCTGGTTTTAAGTCCTGATTTTAGTTTTACATGTAGTGATTTCTTGTTTTTTGTTTTTTTTCCCTTGAATCTAAGAAACTGAGACAAATTGCATTGTGAACTTCTAGGAATATAGGATTTTAAACTGAAAGTATGTATACTTTAATTTCTAGCTTTGTCATCTGACACTTGGAGAAGGTTCATGGTTCCCCCCCACCATGGGGTACAATGTGCTGGTTTTATATACAGTTTGAAATATTTTCATCGAACTAGTTAGCATAGCCTTCACAGCATTTTCTTAGTTATTGTATTAAGACATTTACATTCTACATTTAGTAAATTTCACATGTACCCTTCTAAGATGCACCATAGGTGTGGTCCCACCGATTACCCTCCCTCTACCTATCCTGTCCCCTTCCCTCCTTCTCCCCTTTTCGGCTCATGGTTTTTGTCTTGTGATAGAATTCCTAAGACTAATTATTATGACTTTTCTCTCTCTCTCTTTTTTTTTTTTTTGCAGTTTTTGGCCAGGGCTGGGTTTGAACCTGCCACTTCTGGTATATGGGGCCGGCCCCCGACTCCTTTGAGCCACAGGCATGATTTCCTGATGTCTGGCTTTTTATTAGGGTAAGAATTTTCAATTTTATCTGAATTTGATATTATGTAGTATTTCTATTTCAGATATCATCAGCAGGAGCAACAATGTTTCACTTCTTCAGAAAGCCTCCAGAGTCTAAAAAGCCCTCAGTATCTGACACAGAAGCAGATGGATTCGTCCTTGTAGGTAAATCTTTTTAAGAAACTAAATCATATTATCATTAGATGAACCATTTTATCGTTAAAATTAATAATTATATGAATGCTATTTAAATTTATTATAATTTCAGATTTAATTTATTTGTTTAAATTTATAAAAGAGGAAATTAGGTCATCAGTTATGTAGAATATTATCATCAAATTAGACTTTGCTTACATATTGGTTTGGCTGTGTACTTCAAAGTTGTAAAATCATTCGTTTTTTTCCATTGGACAAACTAGTAAACCTTTTTAACTATAGGAAACCAAAATCTTCAGGATCCTCAGTAAATGCAAGGATAATACCAACCTTATTTCTTAAATCTGCACCTGAAATTAAGTTAGGAATCCAATAAAAATTTGCTGAATGAAGTAGCCTTTCATTTATTTTTTATAGTAGGATATGAAAGAAGTAGACTTTTGAATTCAAATATATTAGTGTTTCCTAAATGTTTGTTGAGACTATTTTTTACTATGAAATTATTATCTGGTGATTTAAAAGGTTTTAGTGGCTTTAAAAAATGTTTCTTTCAACCAAATACCATGCTCTTATCAAAGGAAATATAAAAAAATAAAATTTATTCCATCCTATCAAATTTTTTCCCTAAAGAAGAGATTTGCAGTCTTCGTATGTTCCTCCCAGATGTTCTGTCTCTACAATATGGTGCAGAGTAGCCAAAATCCAGTGTCCCCTTGTGTGCTCATCCTCTCCTATCCTGGACCTCCTCCTACCAAATTCCAGTTCCTTGTCTAAGAAGGTTTGCGTTAAATTATATGTGTTTACTCCCTGGGATGTTTCTCAGGTTACTTCCTTTATCTTTTTTTTTTTTTAGTTCTTAGAGACAGGATCTTGCTCTGTTACCGGGGCCTGAGAGCAGTGTCATGATCCTGGCTCACTGTAGTCTGATACTCCTGGGTTCAAGTGATCTTCCTGCTTCAGCCTCCCAAGTAGCTGGGACTACAGGTACACACCACCACAACTGACTGTTTCCTGTTGTTCATAGAGATGGGGTCATGGTATGTTGCTCGGGCTGATTTTAAGCTCTTGATCTTAAGCAGTCCTCCCACTTAGTTTACCAAAGTGCTAGGATTACAGGGGTGAGCCACTGTATCCAGCCACTTCCTTTGTGTTGACCAGATCAGACTTGGGTCCACTAGCATCAGCCAGTGCTCTGCACGCCTTGAGAAGTACGGGCGGTGTCTTTAGATTTAAGGGTGATCCTCAAATTTCAGTTCACGACCTCTACTGCCTCCCTTTTCAGAGCCAGGGCTCACCTCTCAGCCATGCCTCTGACCTGCTATATCAGAATAAGAACAGTTGTGTAGGTCTCTGCTTCATCAGCCCTTCTTTTTAGGATATGGTTTCTTTATCTCTCTGGCCCTCTTCCTTTTCTTGACCCTCATCTGTGATAGACCAGAACAGAATTTTTCTCATGGAAAAACTTAACTATAGACTTTTCCATCCTTTCCACAGCCAAGTCCTGGCAAGCCTATGTGTTTTTTTTGTTTTTTTTTTTTTGAGACAGAGACTCAAGCCATCACCCTGGATAGAGTGCTGTGGCATCACAGCTCACAGCAACCTCCAATTCCTGGGCTCAAGTGAGTCTCTTGCCTCCACCTCCCAAGTAGCTGGGACTACTGGTGCCCACCACAACGCCCGGCCATTTTTTGGTTGCAGCCGTCATTGTTGTTTGGCGGGCCTGGGCTGGATTCGAACCCGCCAGCTCAGGTGTACGTGGCTGGCACCTTAGCCCGTTGAGCCACAGGCGCTGAGCCCTATGTGTGTTTCTGATTCTGTCTCATGTGGCTTGGGACGAGGATAAGAGCTTGGAGTTGGTCAGAATTGTACCTGCTCTCTTACACCTGAGATAAAATAGTGGAGCTTAAATCTTCCACCAGGGCTGATGGTTTTATTTGAAGGGATCCTCTGGCCTTGGCCTCCTGAAGTGCCAGAATTATAGGTGTGAGCCACTGTATATAGCTAATATTTTAAGATTTTGTGGAGATGTTGCAATTTTTATGTTGCCCAGGCTGGTCTTGAACTCTTGGCCTCAAGCAGTGCTCCTGTCTCACTCTTGGATTATAGGCATAAGCCACTGCACTTGGCTTCCTGCTGGTTTTTCTGGATATCCTTTAGACTGAGATAAGGTGGAGTGTTGTGGACATGACTGCTGTCTGGCCCTTCCTTCTTACAGAGCTTTGGGCTTTGGCTTCCTCGTCATAGCTGCCAATGTTGCTGTCCTCTCACCCCCTGAATTAGGCTCACCAGCAGAAAAACATCAGCCATGCATTTGGCCTCATGTGAGGTTTCTACTTCTTCAGGCATTTAATCATAAATTCTTCTCTCAGAATTTGTTCTAACAAAGCCTAGCTTTCCAAACTGTGTTCTATGTTCTTCATCTTAAACCTCTGTAGTCTTAACACATATGCAGAGAACTTAGCTCCTTTCTGTTGCTTTTTTGATTAGAAGTTGATATTTTCCTTTTTGTTATTAAATTGCCATTTAAAGGATGTGAGTTGGGTACATTGGCATCTTTGAGAGCACATAGAATTTATAATGTTGGCCCTCAAAGACTTTTTGATGTGTCTTATTTATCTCTACCTTGGTGGCCTTCCACCTTGGAGCATTTCAGAGACAGATTTTTACCACAACCAAAATGGCCCCTAGTGCTGCTTTTCCTAAGATCTCCACGTTCTGGTAGCATATAGACTTAGCTAGATGTTCCATTGCTTGTCCTATAGCTAGCCCAGTAGAGGCCCAGTTTCCAGGGTATTCTGCCTTAGCAGGTGAAGCTTATCTGCTGTTGAAGCCTTTCCCTTTCCAGGAAAGACTATAGTTTAAGCACGTCTTTAACTGAGCCTCAGAAGATGTCCAAATTTATTGTTTCATGAGGGAATTTCCAGGTCTTCCTCTAATATGCTGTGAGTACCAGCAGCTTCAACTGATATATCTAAGCTCTAGGGGTACATTTTTGCAAAGACGTGCTATAGTTTGAGGATGTTTTCGCATGGTCATCTCGCAGGATGGTATACCCAGCACCATTTGTTTTGCAGTTAAACAGTTATGGTGTGGAGTCAACTTCTGTTGTAGTTTCAGGATAGCAATTCAGTTGTTGCTTACCTTATTCAGATCGTTCAAACAAGATAGTTCTTCCAGAGATCGGCTGAGGCCTTGTCCTTTGGCTCCTCTGTCTGCTGATGCTGTTGAGCCTTATTTCCCTCCAGGTACAAAGCTCTACCTCTTCACCATTTTCTATGAAAACTCCTTGTGCACCGAGTGCTCTGGGGCCTAGAACCCTCCTGAACCTTTGATGGTAGCAGTCAACTTCATCTTATGGCTCCCACCTCCTCTGTCTTCTTTTTTCATACATCATCCTGCCTCCCTCCTTCCTCAGGAGCATCTACAGTGAAGTGCAGATAAGAGTGCTGACTTTGGAGCCAGATCTTGGCTTGGTAGCCTGACTCTACAACTTACTCTATCTTGGCCAATTTATTTAACTTCCCCAGCGTCACTTATCAAAAAAAAGTATGAGCATGATGTAAGTACCTACCTTGTGTTTATGAGGGGATTAAATGAGTTAATATGTGTAAAATGCATAGAACAGCCTGTGAGTGAGGTAGTGCTATTGTGTCTCCATGTATTGGCAAGGACCTAACTTTTCCTAGTCCCTCCAGCTAGCACGTAGTGGAACTGGAATTAGTCTAGGCCTTAACCACAAAATTACCCATGTTGTTTTTAAATGTCGTATTATTAGTTTTAATCACAATTTAAGTTCTTTTTGTCTTAAAAAATTGTGTTTCTTTTGTATAAAAGAGAAAATACTGGGTGGTTTGTTTTGTTTTGTTTCCTTTAATGAAAGAAGGTTGGATGTTGTATTACTGTTTATAAAGTTTGGCTTTTATTTTGGCTACCATCTCACATTTTAAGTAATCTTAAAATACTTCAGAAAATTGTAATCTTCTTGGTGAAGTTAAGAATGGAAGATGTTGTACATTGGTAAAATACCCTTTGATAGTTAAGGACTTGGGTCTGGGAAGGGTGACTCACACCTGTAATCTTAGCACTCTAGGAAGCTGAGGTGGGAGGATTACTTGATGCTTCAGGACTTTGAGACCAGCCTGAGCAAGGGTGAGATCTGAGACCGCTCCTCTTCACCAAAAAAATAGAAAATATTAGCAGGGCATGGTGGCTGTAGTCCCAGCTACTGGGGTTGGAAGGGCTAAGGCAGAGGGATCCCTTGAGCCCAGGAGTTTGAGGCTGCCGTGAGCTGTGATGATGCCACTGCATTCCACTCAGGGCAACAGAGTGAAACCCTCTCTTAGAAAAAAAAATTATTAGGAATAGTCTTTAAAAATAGGATAGTAAACTCTTTTTAAGAAAATTGATTTGTTCGACTAAGCTACTCTTGTACGGTTCTGTACTGACGAATATAGTATCTGCCTTAGTCTCAGAGCATATTGTGTAAAAAATATTATGGAAAATGTCAAGTAGGTCAAATGGTACATTGAAAGTCTTTTAACGTTTGTATTAACATGGACCCATCCTTGTATACGTTTATTTTAGTTAACATATCCCCACACAGTTTCTTTTTGCCTCATGTATAATAGGTACACTCTAGGAAAATAAATGTTTTGTTACTTTTATGTGCTTACTGACTTCTAATTGATACAATAAAGTAAAGACTTCAAAACCTGATGATATTTTTAAGCCACAACTTCTTATCAATTTGGACTCTACAGAATTTGTTAGATAATTGCTTTAAGTGGCCTTTATAATCTGTTTTTTAAAAGGTCAGAGTAAATTATGTTGTTAAAGTAATGAATTATCTATTCTTTTCCAGTTGAGAATATCTTTTTCCTCTAAGCAAGTGTTCTTGCTTAACATAAAAGGTTTTAGGTCACAATTATTAGATAACATTGTAGAGCTAATGAATATCTTGAAATTCATGTCTAGGCAAAGCCTATGAATTTTTGTTGGCAGTAGAAATTTCTGGGCTGTGTCATAAACTGTTAGCTCACATTAAGAAGGAAAGTCTTTCTCTCTATTAAGATTTCCAAAGCTTTTTGTCTTTGTAAAATGTCAAGTGTGTTGAATAAAAATAGGAGAAGAAAGAAACTAGTAGAAAAACATCCTTTCCCTTGTAACTAGTTCCTGTTCACATAAGAAGGTAATAGCTATTCCTTCATTCAGTGATCACATTGAAGTAATCCTCCAGGGTACTCTTTTTTTACACAAAAACAAATTGCAGTTTTCATTTGCATCACTGGGTGGCGATTTTTCATAGGCTTATGCTACTGAAAACCTAGCATGCATGGCACTATTTGTAATTACCAGGGTTTTCTTCTGTTATGACATGTTTAATTGTACTTTTAAGACATTATCTTTAAGTTGATTACAAATTTACTAGTGTAGTGTGCAGCCTCATAGTTATTTTAAATTAGGAAAAAGGCTGTGGGCATATAATTCTCTCCAAAAGTAAGACAAAGGAGTGAATTAATTTATTTTGTTATAGCAAAAAAGAAGGAAAAATGACTCCCCAAAAAGGTTACAAATGAAAAGGAATAATTTAGATTATTATTGTTGAGTTCACTAACATTGGGGAGCAGACAGAACAAAATTGGGACGGGCACTATTGTAGAGATTTAAAGGAATTGGGTTACAGTACAACTGAAATTCATCATGTTTTTCAGAATATGCAGGTGCTTCTTAAAGTAGGGCATAAGAACTTCTAGTTTCTATCAAGCTAATTATTTTGTAACACTTATCAAATTTAGAACCAGAATTTAATAATTCATTGCAGCTTGGATTTCATCTTTTAAGTATTGATACCGAAATATGTAATTTAGTCTCACCTGCTGTTTTCCAGTTTAAGTGATAAACCAGATTGTGAAAAGTAGCGGGTTATTTTTAAGATCATCTTCTACTGAGTTCCTCATTCTGGGAATCAAACCATATATCCATACTTCAGTTAAATGATCCCATTTTTATGTGAAACTTTTTAAGGTAAGCTCTTTATCTCTGTGTTGTGTCCTTTACTTAAAAGTGGAAGCTTAGCTGTGTACAATAAAAATTTACATTCCTTTTCCCTGTATTGAGGGGAGAAGGTGGGTGAAGGGAGGGCAATTGGTGGGATCAAACCTACGGTGCATCTTAGCAGGGTACTGGTGCAACTTATTAAATGTAGAATATCAGTATCTTCATATAGTGATTAAGAAAATGCCATGAAGGCTATCTCTAACAGTACGATCAAAAT
>CAUYON010202654.1:0-10441 GCA_963573935.1 Arctocebus calabarensis
AAAATCTCCAACTACTATGGAGCTGGAGGAAATCAAGTTACTCATGTGTATTAGAGTTTTTCTTATAAATTGAGGCGCATTCTGGTTGGGTGCATAAATATTAATAATTGAAATCTCATCATATTGAGTATTACCTTTAACGAATATGAAATGTCCATATTTATTGTTCCTTACTTTGGTTGGTTTAAAGCCTATTGTATCTGTGAATAAGATTGCAACACCTGCTTTTTTTCTGTTTTCCATTTGCCTGGAATATAGATAACCATCCCTTCACCTTGAGTCTAAATTTATCTTTTAAGGTAAGACGAGATTCTTGTATGCAACAGATATTTGGCCTTAGTTTTTGAATCCAGTCAGCCAAACTATACGTCTTTAGAGGATAATTTAAACCATTCACATTAATTGAAAATATTGATAAATCTTTAGAAAATCTGGTGGACATTTTTGATCCTTTCATCGCTGTGGAAGTTGGAATTTGATAAAAAGTTTCTGGATGAGTTTATTTTTGTGTTGGAGGATTACACTGGTAATTATGGAGGATAGGTCTGAGAATATCCTGGTGACCTGGTTTAGTTATAGCAAATTTCTTCAACATGTGGATGTCATTAAAATATTTATTCTCTCCATCATAAATGAAACTCAGTTTGGCTGGATACAGGATCCTGGGTTGAAATTTCTTTTGTTTTAAGAGATTGAAAGTCGATGACCATTCTCTTCTACTTGAAAGATTTGAGCAGAGAGATCTGCAGTTATTCTAATATTCTTCCCCTTGTAGTTATCAATTTCTTGCATCTGGTTGCTTTCAAAATTTTCTCCTTTGTATGTACTTCAGTGAACTTAATTATGATGTACCTGGGGAATGTCTTATTTGGGTTGAGTCATGCTGGGGTTCTGAAAGTGTCTGCTATCTGAATTTCAGAATCTCTTGGCATGTCTGGAAAGTTCTCTTTCATAATCTCATGAATAAGAGACTCTGTGTCTTGTGAAGCCGCTTCATCACTTTCAAGGATCCCTATGAGGCTTTGAATTATCCCAGAGCTCTCTGAGAGAGTGATCTGTTTTTGCCTTCCATTTCTCTTCCTCTTTGGAGGTTTGAGAGTGTTCGAAAACTTTGTCTTCCATGTCAGAAATCCTTTCTTCTGCTTGCTCCATCCTGTTACTGAGGGATTCTACTGAATTTCTCAGATCTTTAAGGGCTGCAACTTCTTGTTTCAATGTGTCAAAATCTTTGGTCATTTTGTCTTTGAATTTGTTGAATTCTTGAGGCATCTTTTGGGTCATCTTTTGAATTACTGCTTGAAATTCTAATTCCATCTTTTCCTCCATTCCACTGATCTTATTTGCAATCCAGATTCTGAATTCAATTTCAGACATCTCAGCCATTTGCCTATGCAGGAGATCTTGTCCTGTGTCTGCCTTGTCATTCCTTGGAGGAGTTGGTCTACTCTGATTATTCATATTGCCATAGTTTTTCCCTTGATTCTGCCCCATGATTGTTTTTCACCATTGCATCTGGCCATCCTCAGAGTTGGGAAGGTGTCTTTTGAAGATTAGACCCTGGCAGGACCACTGTATTGTTGCTGGAACTTTGTAGTGAGTGACCCTGTGTAGCTCTTCTGGGACTGCCCCTGCCAGGGAGTTCTGGCTGCAGGAGCAGCTCTGGAGTTTGGCAACCCTGGATCCAGCAGCAGGGCGGGGGATGGAACACATGGTTCTGGCAGTGCCAGGATCAGGTCGTATGATCCCCAAGGGAGTTTCTGGCCGAGGGTGGGCCCACAGAGGCCTGCCAGTCACCGGTGGAGTCTCTGGCAGAGGGTTGGCTTGTGGAGGCCCTGCAGTCTCGGGGAGCAAGGGTTTGTGGTTGCTGGGGGAGTTCCTGGCCAGGGGCGGGCTTGTGGGGGCCTGGCGGTCACCGACAGGGTTCCTGGCAGAAGGTGGAAGTTCTGGGGCCTGGCAAGTGTGGGGCGCAGGTCCGTGTGGTTGCCAGGGGAGTTCCTTGTTGGGGCGCACCTGCGGAGGCCCTGTGGGTGCCAGACACAGGCCCACATGGTCACTGGGGGAATCCCTGGCCAGCAGCAGCCTTGCAGGGGCCTGGCAGTTGCCAACGGAGTCCCGGATAGAAGGCAGGACTGTGGAGGCCCTTTAAGTGCTGGGCACAGGGCCGTGCAGTTGTCCTGGACATTTTTGGCTGGGGGTGGGCCTGCAGAGGCCTGGCAGTCACCAGCGGAGTCCCTGGCAGAAGGCTGGCCTGTGAGGGCCTTGTGTGTGCCAGGTGGAGGCCCGTGAAGTCACTGGGTGTGTCCCTGTCCGGGGGCCTGACTGTTGCAGGTGGAGTCCCTGACAGAAGGCAGACCTACAGAAGCCTGGCAAGTGTCGGGTGCAGGGCAGGGCAGTCACCCTGGTTGTTCCTGGCCAGGGGAGGCCTCTAGTGGACTCCACAGAGGCCTGGTGGTTGCCAGTGGAGTCCCTGGAAGAAGTCTGGCCTGCAGAGGCTGGCACAGTTGCAGGAGTGTCCCTGCCTGGAGGCGGCCCTGCGGGGGCTTGGCGGTCACAAGCAGAGTTCCAGGCAGAAGGCAGACTTGTGGAAGCACTGCAGGCTCAGGGCGTGGGGCCTCCAGGGGATTTATTGGCCAGCGATGGGCCTGCGGGGGCCCTGCAGGTGCCAGGAGGAGGCCTGTGCTGTTGCCAGTGGAGTTCCTGGCCAGGGGCAAACCTGTGGAGGTCTGGCAGTTGCCAGCAGAGTCTCTAGCAGCCAGCGGACCTGCGGATGGGTGGCAAGCACAAGACGCAGGGCCAGGCAGTTATCCAGGGAGTTCCTGGCCGGGGGTGGGCCTACAGAGGCCTGGTGGTTGCATGCGGGGTTCCTGGCAGAAGGCAGGCCTGTGGAAGCCCTGCAGGCTCGGGTGGGGGGGCCACATGCTTGCTACGGGATTTACTGGCCAGGGGCAGACCTGTAGGGACGCCATGGGTTTGCTAGGGGATTTACTGGTCAGGGGAAGACCTGTAGAGGCTCCTGCGGTTGCTGGGGGAGTTTCTGGCTGGGGGCGGACCTGCAGAGGCCTGAAAGTTGCCAGCAGAGTCTCTAGCAGCTGGCGGGCCTGCAGAAGCCCAGCAAGCATGGGGCGCAGGGCCGTGTGGGTTGCCGGGGGAGATCCTGGCCGGAGGCAGGTCTGCGAAGGCTCTGTGGGTGCCAGGCTGAATCCCTGGCAGAAGAAGAGCCTGCAGAGGCTCTACAGGCTCAGGGCGTGGGGCCATGCACTCTCTGGGGATTTACTGACTGAGGGTGGGCCTGCAGAGGCCGTGCAGGTGCCAGGTGCAGGCCCGCGTGGTCACCAGGGAGTTTCTGTCCAGGGGTGGACCTACAGAGGCCTGGTGGTCACCAGTGGAGTCCCTGGCAGAAGGCAGACCTGTGGGGCCATGTGGCCACGCGATCGTTGATGGATTCCCTGGCCAGAGAGAAGGGGGCTCACTGCAGCCCCCCTAACTCTTTTCCCAATGGGGTGCTTTTTCTGGCAGGTGGAGGTGGGGCACTGCTCAGGGACCTCCTCCCTCAGTCTCAGCGGGGGTTAGGCTTCTGGTTCCTCAGGTAAGGGGGGAAGGGTGTACTGTAAGTTCAGAATTGTGGGGAAAAGTTTAGTTCAGTTTTTCTGCCTAGCAATAGTTTTCAGAGTCACACCGGGGTGCTCTGGGGAAGCACACCCCACTTCCCTCAGCACTCTTCCTTGGGGTGAGACAAGAGATCCACGGTTCACTGCTTGCCTGTAGAAAACCTGCAGGAGCAAACGAGGAGAAAAAAAAGAAAGAAAACAGAAAAGCAAGAAACTCAGAGCTTTCTTGGGGGAGAGGATGGACACTTTTCCTTTCAGATGAATTTTGTACCTGAAACTTGCTTTCTTGGAGTTGCAGTTTACCTCAGCAGAGGTGACCCACAGGTAACACTTCTCTCTCTCGGCTGGGCTCCCAGTATTCAGCTTAATTGCGCAGTTTCAGGAGATTATTTTCCCTTTTGGACAGGAGCCTTTTTCGGAAGCTGCTTCCAGTCAGTCATCTTGCTCCCATCTCATTGTTCATTTTTATTTATAAACTAATTCTGTTAGGATAATACATTTTGAATGAAGTGTATGAGTTATATATCATATAATATGTATGTATGCTGCTTTCCTGTCTGAAAATGAGTGTCTCAGCATCAACAGCTTTGTTAATGTCTCATTTGTGATGATAGATTTTCTCTGATTGGGCTGCTTTTGCACTTTTTGCCCATGATTGCCAAAAGTATGCTTGTGAAAGGTGTCTGGATGGCAGTGGAACATGTGGTGAGGTAAAAAGAGAGGTCTGGGGGTGGAGCAAGATGGAGGACCAGAAACATCTCGTTGGCTACTTGTGGTGAGAGGGGAAAGTGGACTTCAACCACCTCTCGCTGGGGGAATCTGCACAGAACCATCACTCTGGGGGCACAGTGAAGCAGCAGGAGAGTTCAGGAGCCAATAAGGAGATATAGAGCTGAGGAAAACTGATGTGGAAGGTGGGTATTTGGTATGGGCAGAGGCTGGGCAGTTGGCAGCTCTCCCAAGGAAGGCCAGAGATGGGAAATGGCTGTCCTGCTGTATTTTGATTTTTGGACTGGACTGGGTTCTTGTTGGAGCAGCAAGTAGACTTGAATAGCATCGGCAGCTGTGGTTGAACACTGGGTAGGGTGGTTCTCTCATTGGCTTGGCTGCCGGTGGGTTGCAGCCATTGTGGGAAGGCTATATGTGTGGGAGGAACAGTCCATGGGTTCCTAGTGCATGGTGCCTGCTGAGCTCAAGCAGCCATCTTTGGGGTGAACTGAACAGGTCCTGTGCCACCCATGAGAGCTGCTTTGTTGTTAGGGGACACTATCTGACAGGTCTCCTGGGAAGTCTGGCAAGAGGTTTGAGATCCCAGTCCTGAGGGGACCAAATACTGATGAAGCAAACAGGCCCAAATTGAGGGCAAAGAAGTCAGGAAGACAAGATTTTGTCTCCTTTGTAACTAGAGAGTAGCTTCCAACCACCACCATATACAGTAAATCCAGCTTATGTCCTCCATCTCCTAACACCACAGTGCCACCTGGTCTCTAGGCAATATATTGCTATCTATCTATAGGGTGGATGTAAAGTTTGTGCTCAACTTAAAGTTATAACTATTTTAAATTGCATGCAAATCTCATGTCCACCCTATGTATATGTACACACATATTGTTTCACTTTTTTTGCTTCTTTTTTTCAATTTTTTCTTTAGTTTTTTTTTCTTTTTTGTCTTTTGTTGTTGTTTTTTGCTTAGATTTTTTGGTTGTTTCTTTAGTTGTAGTTTTATTTTTTTCACTTTTACTTTTTCCAACAGCAGGAGATCCTCCAATTTGTTATAGTTTTCAGTTCTAATTTTATTTTTTCTTTCTTTTTTATTTCTCTCCTTTTAGTAGAGATTTTTCTACTTTTCTCATCTTTTCTACATAAATTTCTCATGCAATAGCTAAGATAGCTGTTTTTTCTCTTATCTTATACAATTATATTTTAAATTTTCTTATCGATTTTTATTATTTTTCCTCTTTTCTGAGGGAAAGGGGGTCACAGCATTAGTCTGGCTCAAGGAGGCCATGAGCTCATGGTCTTGGCTGTCCTTCTAGCTTTGGCCTTTGGAAAGAAGGTATTGGTAGGTTACTCACTGCTACATATTGCTGATTTCTTTCTATATTTGGCAGAAGTGGGGTCTTGCTTTTGCCAAGGCTGGTGTGGACCTTCTCACTTCAAGAGACCAGCCCATCCTGGTCCCCTGAAGTCCTAGAGCTGTAGATGTGGTTAAAATACCGGTGAACACCAACATTTCTCCTATTGCTTTCTTTCTCTCACTGTCCCTTTTCCTCTCCTTTCCATCAATTCTTTCCTTCCATTCCCTTCTTTTTTTCTTCCTCTTTATCATTTTCTTTTCTTTTTCCCCTCTCACTCTTTACCTTTCTCTTTCTTTTAGACTTATACAAAAAGGTTACTTCAACACCTAAGCTCTGAGATAAGGTAATTTAAAGTGAAAGAGGTGGTGAGAAATAAAAAGTAGGGGAAGGAAGTGAACAAGAAGAAAACACACACTAGGAGGAACCAGCAGAAAAATTCTGGCAACATGAAAAACCAGGATAGAGCACCACCCAAGGAATCATGAGGTAGCTACTGCAGAAGATTCCACCTACAAAGAATTGATGGAAATTACAGAAAGGGAATTTAAAATATGGATGGAAGAAACAATGAAGGGATTTGATGAGGAAATGTATGAAAGATTTGAAGAATATAGAAAGGATATAGTGGAGTGTAAGGACCTAAAGGACTCAATCAGGGAATGTAAAGATGTAGTAGAATGTACCAATAACAGATTAGACCATGGAGCAGAAGAAATATCAAAGCTAGAGGATAAAGCTCTTAAGTTAAGCTAGGCAGTTAAAGAGGCAGAAAAGAAGAAAGAGAAAGCAGAATATTTGCTTAGAGAATTATGGGACATCATGAAGCATTCAAACATATGAATTATAGGTATTCCTGAAGGGGAAAAGAATGTCCCAAAGGAACGGAAGTCCTACTGAAGGATATCATAAATGAAAATTTCCCAAATTCTCCCACTAAACTCCATTTAGAGGAATACTAAACCCTGGGTCATCTCAACCCAGAGTATCTCCAAGACACTATAATAAACATGTACAAAGTCAAGATAAAAGAGAAAATTCAGCAAGCAGCTAGGAGTTAATGCGAACTGACCTACAGGGGCAAATTTATCAGGGGGACAGTGGACTTTTGAGCTGAAACTTTCCAAGCCAGAAGATAATGGTCATTTGCCTTTAACCTTCTTAAACAAAACAATTTTCAGCCCAGAATAAAATATTTTACTGATATAATCATTGAGAAAATTTACCACAACTAGACCAACTCTATAGGAAATACTCAGACCTGTCCTCCACACTGAATATTACAATGAACCACTAGCAAAGAAAGCACCCACAAACTAAAGCACAAATCTTAGCTTCCACAATGGTGCAAAGGTTAAAACTAAGCAACAGACTTCACAAAATAAGATGAATAGAACCCCATCACACTTATTAATTCTCTCAATAAATGTTAATGGCTTGAATTCCCCACTGAAGAGTCACAGGCTGGCTGACTGGATAAAAAAGCATAAGGCATCAAGATGTTGTCCACAGAAAACACATCTAACCATGAATGACAAAATGAAGGGCTGGAAAACAATATTTCAGGCAAATGATAAATAAAAGAAATGAGGGGCTACAACCTTATTTTCAGATACATGTGGATTTAAAGCAACTAAAGTGAAGAAAGACAAAGATGGGCACTTCATATTGGTCAAGGGAAAAATACAGCGAGAGGACATTTCAATTTCAAATATTTATGCATCCAATTAAATGCTCCCAACATTTAATGGTATGAGAAAGATTATGTACTATAGCACCATGATAGCTAGGGACTTTAACACCTCCCTGCTTGAACTGGACAGAACATCTAAACAGAAACTAAACAAAGATACGAGGGAGTTAAAAGCAACCACAGAACAAATGGACTTAATACACATGTACAGAACATACCATCCCAAAGCTAAGAAATATACATTTTTCTTATCAGCCCATACTCCAAAGTAAATCATTTCTTACAAATAAAACCTTAGCAAAAGTAAAATAATTAAAATTATACCTTGTATCTTCCCAGACCATAATACAATAAAGGAGGAATTCAACTTCCATAAAAATTTTCATCCCCACACAAAGGAATGGAAATTGAACAATATTATGCTGAATGACAGCTGGGTTAAGGAAGAGATAAAGGAGGAAATCATTAAATTCCTCAAAGACAACAATGATGAAGCTACCAGTTACTGAAACCAATGAGATACTGCAAAAGCAGTCCTAATGGGGAAATTTATCACATTAGAATCCTACATCTGAAAAACAGAAAGAAAGCACATCCATAATCTAATGAATCATCTTAAGGAAATAGGACAGGAAGAGCAATCCAATCTCAAACCTAGCAGAAGAAAAGAAATAACTAAAATTAAATCATAAATAAATGAAGTTGAAAACAAAGGATCATTCAGAAAATTAATGAAACACAAAGTTGGTCCTTCAAAAAGATAATAAAATCAATAAACCTGTGAACAGATTAGCTAGAAACAGAAAAGTAAAATCTTCAGTAACTTCAATCAGAAATGAAAAAGGGGAAATAAAAACAGATACCTCAGAGATACAAGAGATTATCTCTGACTACTACAAGAAACTCTACACCCAGAAATTTGACAATGTGGAGGAAATGGACCAATACACCATCTCCTTAGACTTAAATAGGAATAAATAAATCTCTTAAATAGACAAATATAAAACACTGAGATTTAAGAAACAATAAAGCATCTTTCAACAACAACAAAAAAGCTCTGGACCAGATAGCTTCACGTCAGAATTTTATTAAACCTTCAAAGATACACTTGTACCCATACTGCAGAAACTATTTCTAAACACAGAGAATGATGGAATCTTCCCCAACACATTCTATGATGCAAACATCACCCTGATATCAAAACAGGAAAAGACCCAACTGAAAGAACTACAGACCAAATTCACTAATGAAGATTGAAGCAAAAATACTCAATACAATCTTAGCTAATAGATTGTAGCCACACATTAAAAAAACTATACATCATGATCTAAGTAGGATTCATCCAAGGCATCCAAGGCTGGTTTAACATATGCAAATTCATAAATGTAATTCACCATGTCAATAGATGCAAAAACAAAGACCATACAATCATTTCAATAATACAAAAAAAGTATTTTATAGGCTCAGCACCTGTGGCTCAATGGGCTAAGGCACCAGCCATATACACCTGAGCTGGCAGGTTCGAATCCAGCCTGGGCCTGCCAAACAACAATGACGGCTGCAACCAAAAAATGGCCATTGTGGCAGGTGCTTGTAGTCCCAGCTACTTGGGAGGCGGAGGCAGGAGACTCTCTTGAGCCCAGGAATTGGAGGTTGCTATGAGCTGTGATGCCGCAGCACTCTCTCTCTCTCCGGGGTGACAGCTTGAGGCTCTTTCTCAAAAAAAAAAAAAAATGAAAGAAAAGTATTTTATAAAATTCAGCATCTTTTTCTGATAAGAATACTTAAGATTGTAGGTATAAGTTGCACATTTCTTAAAATGATTGAACGATAAACTCACAGCTAATATAATAGTGAATGGAGTAAAACTGAAAAATTTTCCACTTAAAACAGGAACCAGACAAGGATATCCTCTGTCACCATTACTAGTCAACATAGTGCTAGCCAATGCAACCAGACAAGGAAGGATATAAAGGGCATCCAGATGGGAGAAGAAGAGGTCAAACTCTTGCTCTTTGCTGATGATATGATCTTATACTTAGAAAACCCCAGACACTTAATCACAAGACTCCTGGAAGTGATCAAGAAATACAGTAATGTCTCAGGGTATAAAACCAATGTCCACAAATCAGTAGTTTTGTATATACAAATAACAGCCAAGATGAGAAGCAAATCAAAGACACAATTCCCTTCACAGTAGCTTCAAAGAAAATGAAATACTTAGGAATATACATGACAAAAGAAGTGAATGACCTCTACAAAGAGAATTATGAAACCCTAATAAAATAAATAGCAGAAGATACTAAAAAATGGAAGAATATACCATGCTCTTGGATAGGAAGAATCAACCTTGTTAAAATGTCTATACTACCCATCCTTCTCAATGTTTAGAAATAGTTTAGCAATGTACAGATTCAATGAAATCCCAATTAAAATACCAACATCATACTTTGAAGAACTGGAGAAAATAATTCTTCATTTTGTATGGAACCAGGAAAAAAAACCATATAGCCAAGGCAATTCTTAGCAATAAAACCAATGCCAGAGTATCACTGTACTAGAGTTAGATTATATTCCAAGTCCACAGTGATCAAAACAGCATAGTGTTGGCACGAAAATAGAGACATAGACATATGGAGCCAAATAGAAAACCAAGAAGTGAAACCAGTCTCTTACAGTCATCTCATCTTTGATAAACCTAACAAAAGCATGCAGTGGGGAAAAGAATCCCTTTTCAATAAATGGTAGTGGGAGAACTGGATAACCACATGTAAAAGACTAAAATTGGACCCATGCCTTTCACCACTTACAAAAATTGACTCAAGATGGATAAAAGATTTAAATCTAAGACACAAAACTATAAAAATCCCAGAAGAAAGTATGGGAAAAAATCTTAAGGATGTCAGCTCAGTGCCCATAGCTCAGTGAGTAGGGTGCCAGCCACATACACCAAGGCTGGTGGGGCCAAACGCAGACTGGGCCTGCTAAATAACAATGACAAATGCAATCAAAAAACAACTGGGCATTGTGCTGGGCACCTGTAGTCCCAGCTATTTGGGAGGCTG
>CAUYON010202662.1:0-21114 GCA_963573935.1 Arctocebus calabarensis
CCACCAAACAACAATGACAATGGCAACCAAAAAATAGCCAGGCATTGTGGTAGGTGTCTGTAGTCCCAGCTACTTGGGAGGCTGAGGGAAGAGTAATCACTTAAGCCCAAGAGTCTGAGTTTGCTATGAGCTGTGATGCCATGGGACTCTACCAGGAACAACAAAGTGAGACTGTGTCTCAAAATACAACATTATTTAAAATACCTTTTCACATCTTAGATTAGCTAAGCCAAGGTGGTTACAAAATCTCATCCTTGTTAAATTTGAAGATTATGGAAATTTTGGTTATATTTAATTAAAGGAATAAAATATATTTCTTCATTTTTCTTAGAGATTCCTATGGAGAGAAATAAATTTCCACATCTCTAAAATTATATTTTTATTAATAAATTTTAGATTGTCTTTATAAGTAATAAGTACTCTTGGAGATAATTTAAAAGATCTAGATTTTTTAAAAAGAAGAAAATAACCCCCACCCCCCAATTTTATCACATGAAAATAACACCTGTGGACGTTTTGGAATCCACCTGCCCAGACTTTTGTTGCCTTTTTCTATAACACATATTGTTTTCATAAAAATGGAATAATAATGCATATTTTATGTAATGTGCTTTTTTCACTTAAACACATCAAAAATAAACTTATATATACTATATAAAATTTAAATTTATGTATAAAATTTATATATCAATATAGAGCCTTCGCTCTGTCACCCTGGGTAGAGTGTTGTGGCGTCATCCTAGATCAAGTGGTTGTCCTGGCTCAGCCCCACAAGTACCTGGAACTACAGGTGCCTACCCCAATGCCCAGCTAATTTTTCTATTTTCAGTAGAGACAGGGTCTTGGTCTTCCTCAGACTGGTCTAGAATTCCTGAGTTCAAGTGATCCTCCTGCCTGGGTCTCCCATAATACTAGGATCATAGGTGTGAGCCACTGCTCCTGGCCTTATATTTCATTTTTTAAAATTAAATATTATCTCAATATTTTAGCAATGTGTTTATTATTAGACCCAAGTTTGTTGCTTATAATTTCTGGTGAAGATACTTATGAGATATGTTACTTATATAGAAGGCATTAAAAATGATTAACAATTTCAATAGATTTACGGGATATAAATCCTTTTGATTTGGGAGAGAAAAAAATAAGTTAGGATTAGACTAAGATAAAATTTTATTTAACAACACTTATGTAGTACTTTACTTCCTGTCAGACACCATTCTAAGCACTTCAGAAATATTAACTAATTTAATCCTTCTATTAACTCAACGAGGTAAATACACTTACTATTCCCATTTTACTGATGAGGAAAATGAGGCACGGACAGCTTAAGCAACATGGCAGCGTTTTACAGGAACTAAGAGCCTAGGAGAGCTAGGCTCACATCCAGGCCCACACTCTCAACTCTTCTTTTATAAGGCCTCTTTCTCTTGTTTCTGGGTAATCTGTGAAAAGAGATTTGTGAGCTAATGGTGCAGCATGGAGTATACCAGAATGAAAATTTGGGAGGTATTGGAAGCTTTTTGAAATTAAAGGAACCTAGAACTTCTCCATAGATTAGGGACAGAATGCCAGGCCTTATTGTGTCAGAAGAAAAAATGGCAGACCTTATCTAAAGAAATCAGTATCCCCCTCTATTCAGATCTTTTGATTTTATCATGCACTATTCCATAACAATTATTTTGCGGAATGTAATTTTCTTTTATTTCCTTTCGCCATTTTGCTGTGAAGTAAATCCAGTAAACATAATTCAAATGAGAAAAGATTTTTAAAACCCATTTACAGTGATGTGCTCTTTTAAATGTTTGCTGTTTGGGCTTTAATATAGCTAAATCTAAGAAATCTTCTCATAGAGAAACAATAACATAAAACTGCTTATTTTCCTTCACAGTTAGTGAATGTGAAGATTGATTTCAGAGCAGTCTATTCTAAAATCAGCCTCAAAACCGACAGTTAAAACCAACAAAGGCCCAGCCTGCTGTTACAATGAGACACGCTGGGGGGAACTAAAGAAGGCTCCCAGGACAGAACCCTTCAGAAGTCTCGGGGGTTGCCAGGCAGGCCTGTTTAAGGATGGATTAGTCGTTCCAAGGAAGAACAAAGGGTCCTTCTTATCCTCACAGATGCTGTCCTCCTGTGGGGGAATTTTCCTGTTACAGTTACAGGACCTGGAGTTCTCAGTGCTGTTTAAAACTAGAAGCACAACATCTAAGGTTTAATTCTGACAAGTTTATAAGCCCTGCCAGCGGTGAGCTGGGAGAAAGACGGGAATTCAGCCAGGCGCTGGAACAAGGGAGAGCGCACAAACAAAACAGGGCCAACAGGAATAGGGCACATTGTATTTTATTGCATCCTATCATATGTTGGAGCTAGTTCAGACCTATTGTTCCTAAATCAGAAGCAATTACAGGAAAATTAAGTTTGTTGAACTGAAAATTAAATTTGTTACTGGCTTCCATAAGATGTTTTGTTTAGGGGAAGACTTTGTTTCCATAACACCTTGGCTGCATCCTCTTTTACCACCAAAGGGGACTGTTCTGGGACTTCACTGTGCTGCTTATGGAGCAGTGGTGTGGCCTGAGTCCCACTGCACCTTGGAGAAGGGAGAGGAGTCGGGAGAGGAGAGGAGACCAGGGTCCTCTGCTGGTCCCATCTGGAACAGAAACTCACCTCTCCAGGCACTTTCTCCCAGTTCTGTAATAGTTGCTGTCCTCACCAGACAGTTTAGCAAGCTTCATGTAGAGAACCAGATTTATCCTGCATAGTCTAAAAGAAAGTGAAGAGATACGCATTAGCTAAAAAACTCTAAAGAAATCATACTTAAGTTTTATCAATGTAACACAAATGGGAGGTTTAGTTTTACTTCCACAGGGCTGAGAGACAGATAAACTTGGAGGATCTGTGGGGTTGTTATCGCTTGGTTTCCCTGTAGGAGGATTCCCTTTCTAAATTTACTCTGAACAATGTGCTCTGAACACCGACCCAAATTTATCCTGTAAGTGGCCTGAAAACTGACAATAAACTCAATTCAAACCCTGGCAAACTGAGACCAACCTATGAGAAGATAATCAAGAAGGCATCCAAGGAAATATTTTCAAAGATGCTTTATTATTGTTACTTCGTTAGAAAAAAAGGAAAATGATTCTTCTAGTCACTCAGTCATTCAGCAAATATTTATTGTATGCTAAGTGCCAGGAATAACCAGAGGTCCTTTGCCCCTGTGTCCTTATAGTTGCTGGGGGACGCGAACTCTGAGTTCTGCCCTTGCTGTGTGACTGTCTTCACCACAACAGGGCATGGCTTCTGACATCTGCAGCTTAGGCTTTCTGTAACTGACAACAGAATGCAACAGCAGCTACTTACGAAATGCTTTACACATGTGATCTCTTTTAAATCCTTGCAACCACCAGGCCTGAGGTAACCTACAGGGGGCCTGGCACACATGAGAAATAGATACTTCTGCGATGGTAGGTGCTGCCCAGCGATCTGAACCCAAGTGGGATGCCACCCCTTCCCTTCTCTCCTCCCCTCCAAAGTACCTTTGTGCAGTTCACAAGCTGCATGACTGTACTTGACACACAGGTCAAGAACCTAGTTAAGGTATCATCAACTTGATTTTACAAAGGAGGAAACTGAGGTTCAGACACGTTAAATAACTTTTCCAAAGTCATACAAGTATACTCAGTCAATGGCAGACTTAAAGCCATGGCTTGAAGAGAGATTTAAATTACACCATCGGTTAAAAAATTAAACATTTGGATGTTGTTGTTAATAATGTTAATAGGAGGCTCTGCACCTGTAGCTCAGTGGTTATGGTGCCAGCCACATACACCGAAGGTGGCGGGTTTGAGCCTGGCCTGGGCCTGCTAAACAATATGACAACTGCAATAAAAAGTAGCCAGGTGTTGTGGGGGGCGCCTGTAGTGCCGGCTATTTTGGAGGCTGAGGCAAGAGATTGCTTGAGCCCAAGAGTTTGAGGTTGCTGTGAGCTGTGATGCTACGGCACTCTACCAAGGGCAGCATGGTGAGACTCTGTCTCAAAAAAAAAAGATGTTAATAGGAAATAGAAGGGGGAAGACTTCCAAGACCATATGGAAATCATGCACAAGAAGTGATATGCTCTTTGAGAATTCTATTATTATTGCCTCAGCAAGAGGAGACAGAGTCTCACTTTGTCACCCTCAGTAGATTACTATGGCATCATAGCTCACAGCAACCTCAGACTCTTGGGCTCAAGTGATTCTCTTGCCTCAGCCTGCCAGGTAGCTGGGACTATAGGTGCCCGCCTCAACACCTGGCTATCTTTAAAGACAGGGTCTCACTCTGGCTCAGGCTGGTCTTGCACCTGTGAGTTCAGGCACCGGCCTCAGCCTCCCAGAGGGCTGGGATGGCAGGCGTGAGCCACTGCACCCAGCCTTTAAAGCCACGTTTGTTTGTTTCTGAAATTCTGTTATCTTTGTGCTATTTCAGTTTGCCTTTTTGCTGTTTTGCCAAGGCTTACAGAATCTCCTCTTGCTGAGGCAATAATAGAATTCTCAAAGAGCCTATTACTTCTCGTGCATGATTTCCATATGGTCTTGGAAGTCTTCTCCTTCTATTTTTTCCTATTAACATCATTAATAACAACATCTAAAAGCTTAATTTTTTAACTGATGGTGTATTAAATCTCTCTTATTTAAACAACACAGAATAAAAATATGTTTAAGTCCTACCCTATATAAATCTGTGGGTGGAGGTAATACACTTTTGAAAGTTAACACATGAATAAATACAAAAGCAATTCAGTGATGTTAAAAAGTGGCCTTCCCATCGGGAGGATTTGCCTTTACCACAGTTTTTGCCCACACCACGGTCTCTCAAGGTCACCCCTGAATGGGAAGGTGGCAGCAGTCTGTTATCAGCTCGTACCAACTTTGTCAAGCTGACCCATTAGTGAATGAAGCTCTAGTCTTTCTTCCTCTGTTAGCAGCTCACCGGAAAACCACACGAAGTCATAGGTGAGAGCTAAGGAAGAGATGCCGGTGTGACAACATGGGGCTCTTGGGATCTGGCCACCTTTCCGCAGCTCATTTGTGCCTTCTGCACCTGCTCAAGCACAATCTCCGATGTACTGATTCTCTGTCACGGTAGGTAGCTGTGCCCACCTATCCTCTCAGGGCTGTGAGAGCACTGCTTCACACAGCTATTCTGGCCACACAGCCACTTGGGATCCTATAGTGAGGTACTCAGACTATATCAGGACCCAGTAGCCTGCCGGGAGCTGCATTTTGTTTTTTTGTTTTTTTTGTTTGAGCCAGAGTTTCACTATGTCACCCTCGGTAGAGTGCTGTGGCATCACAGCTCACAGCAACCTCCAATTCTTGGGCTTAAGGGATTCTCTTGTCACAGCCTCCCAAGTAGCTGGAACTATAGGCGCCCACTACAATACCCAGCTATTTTTTTGTTGCCATTGTCATCATTGTTTAACAGGCCCAGGCCAGGTTCGAACTCCCCAGCCCTGGTATATGTGGCTGGTTCCCTAAGCACTGAACTATGGATGCCAAGGTGGGAGCTGCATATTGAATGATGGATCATTTTCTGCAGCACTGTAGGGGTCTGCACTGAAGTTCTATTGGACTAGCTCTAAAACTCACATCACTTTTTTTTTTTTTGAGACAGAGTCTTACTCTGTCACTCTGGATAGAGTGCTGTGGCATCATAGCTCACAGCAACCTCAAACTCTTGGGCTCAAGCAATCCTCTTGCCTCAGCCTCCCAGGTAGCTGGGACTATAGGTGTGTGCCACTACACCTAGCTAGTTTTTCTATTTTGGGGAGAGAGAGGATCTTGCTCTTGCTCATGCTGGTCTAGAACTCCTGAGCTCAAGCAATCCACCCACCTTGGCCTCTCAGAGTGCTCCTCCCCCCCATGGCCTCTTTTTCTTCTACAGGTGCCCCTGCTACCATGGGATTTGCTAGATTTTATGGCTCAAGCAGCAAGCTTGCTGTTACTGAAAACTGGGCCCACTGCCCAGCCTTCTCTTGTTTTGGACTACACTCCACAGCTAGCAATCTTCCAAGTCTGCTTATAAGTGGATTGAAGCAGTGTACACCAGTGTGCAATGCTCTGCAAGCAAAACTACTAACAAGTGGCATGCTTCCTTTTCATAGGTAGGAAGTAAAAGATGTAGTAAGCAACCCGTTACTTACGGGGACATGTGTGTGTGCCTTGCACTCATCTGGCAGGCCTCTGGATGTTTGTGGGGTTAACTTCTCACCTTCTGAATTATTTATGTTTTATCAAGGCATCAACAGTGTATGTCACATTTTCTTCATTATTATGTATCCTCAAATAGTAGACCAAATGAAACTTTTGTGGAATATTCAGAGAGTGCAGGTCTCTGGGACAGAAAATGGGAGAATTAATGTAACCTGGAGGCAATCCTATGAATATATACCATTGTCACTCCATGAAAAGCAAACTGCTTCAATCCTCCTGTTTAGAATTAGTTAATTAATTAATTTAGTTTTGAGACAGGGTCTCACTCTGGCACGTGGAGTAGAATGCAGTGATGTCATCATAGCTCACTGCAACTTCTCACTCCTTGGCTCAAGTGATCCTCATGCCTCAGCTCCTAGTCATATACATAGGGAAACAGTGCCGGCTCGTACCAACTCATTAGAGCTAGTTCTTTATAGAAATTTTGTGAGCTGGTTATTAAATACTGTCATTATTTTACCACTTTATATAATAAAAGTCACCAAAGATAAATAATTCATCACTTCCTAATTATTTTAGTACACTTTATGTTACTGTGCTCTTGAGATTATTTGCATCTATTGTAGAAATATTATATAACGATGTGCATATTGGTATGTCTGTAATCCATGATGGCACATTCATATCTTGAAATGGGACAACATGGTCGTATTTTCACAACAAAAATCAACAGAAGATACAAATCAGGACTTAATTTTTTTGTTGTTGATTGGCTAAACTTATAAAAAGGGTGGTAACAATGTTAATAATACAAATTAAACTTAAAAGTTTATAATTATGAATAGAACAAAAAATTGAAGACATATCCTTCTAGGACTTCTAATTATCTGATTCAGCAAAAAAGTCACGAACATTACTGATGCACCAGCGAAGCTCCAAAATATGTCTAAATGTTTCACTATAATCTTGCTTGTTAGCCAACATTTATAGAACTGCACTTGGGGGACTGGTTGTTGAATATTTACCAGCACATCACTGTATACTTGTGCACAGGCAAAGAGTTTAGACATCATTCCCTATCACCAATAGAGCTTTCTCAATCTTTATTAGGTTTGCACTGTATATACTTTATCGATGGATATTTAGATGCAATCTTTTGCTGTTACAAAATAATGCTACCATAAATCACTTATGAATGAGCTGTAACTGCATTTATAATGCTAATAGCTATTGCCAAATGGCTCTCTATCAAAAGTGTTAACAACTGATGCTCTTACCAGCAATATATGAGAATGTTTGTTTTCCTTCACCCTCAGCAATATAGTGTGTGTCAAATGTCTTGTGTTTTATCATACCATCATTTAAGGATTGTTAACATTCTGTCTAAGATTTTTTCCAGGTGTAATTTTAGTTAATAGAATGCATTAATTTTTTGTATTTAATTATTTTATTTTAATTCTATTTTAAGTGATAGTCTCTAGCTTTTGTTTCAGAGGCAGTATCATTCATTCTTAGAGACACAATGCAGAATCCACCTTTCTCAAGAGCAGACCGATGATGCCTGGACAATAAGAATTGGCAGTTGAAAGAAGTATTTTCAGGTAGCCTATCATGGGAGGACAAAGGTACAGCATGGTTCTTAAGAGTTCTGTTAAGAATAGGATAGGTAGGGCAGCGCCTGTGGCTCAAAGGAGTGGGGTGCTGGCCCCATATGCCAGAGTGGCAGGTTCAAGCCCAGCCCTGGCCAAAAACTGCAAAAAAAGAAAACAAAGGATAGGATAGGTGGTGCCTGTGGCTCCATATACCCAGGGTGGTGGGTTTGAACCCTCCCCCCACCCGCAGCCAAACTGCAACAACAACAAATAGCTGGCATTCTGGTGGGCACCTGTGGTCCCAGCTACTTGGGAAACTGAGGCAAGAGAATCGCTTGAGCGATTCCAACCTCCAGGAGTTGGAGGTTGCTGTAGGCTGTAACATCACAGCACTTTACCAAGGGTGATAAAGTGAGACTCTGACTCTAAAAAAAAAAAAAAAAGAATAGGATAGGTTAGACAAGCAATTAATGTTTCGGCCCATCCTCTTCAAATATAGTATAGGGGTATTTTTACAGTATAAACTGGAAAAAAAAGTGAAGGAAAAATGCTAGCTTACAAAAGAAATGTCCATATAAACAAAACAATTGCTTGATGGTTTTTGACAATCCTGTGCAGAGTTCCCCTGGGAAGGGAGAGGAGAGATCCAGGGGAAGGGAGCCTTGTTTCTGCTACAATGCAGCCAGACCAGCCCCTCTGGGTGAAGGACCTGCAGGGCTTCAAGCACAGCCTCTCTTATCCACACATAGCTGTCAGCTGAGGTTTGAGCAGAAAACTGTGTATTTATGTAATTTGATTTCCTTGGTGTCTCTCCCTTTCCTGTTCCCTTTTCTACTTCAAAAAGAAATAAAGTCTTTTGTAGATGTAACAAAGCTGCAGTCTAAGGACTTAAGAGTCTTAAGACTGGGCAAGAAAAAGGTATACATGTGAAGTATAAGACCTTGCTTGGCAGGGACATTTCATTACCCTCATTGCTTAGGGGTGTCAGCCTTTGACTCAGGTTCCTTGCTCAGTAGCTCTGTGACAGTGGGAGTTACTTGACCTTTGACCTTCAGTTTCCTCATCTACAAACTGGTGCTTATAATAGTTCCACCCTCATGGGGTTACTGTGAAGAGATGAGACAGTCCATATAAGGCTAGAGTCAGTGTGTGACATATACATTCTATTGCTCAAAGTATATTACATATTATATAAATATATATTGTAAATTATATTCACCATTAGCAAGCAGTGGTGATTTAGTTATTCAAAACAGATTTTTTTCTGTTGTCTTTATGAAATCCTTAGCTAAAAATTCCACTAGATATTTCTATACAGAAATCATTGGTGAAGTAGATCTTAACTAAATCTAGCTGCAGAAAGTAGAAAAGCCATGCTCTTCGCAATAACTGGAATGAGGCTTGTTTCTGTCTGGCTTGGCAACATGGTATGTTTGAGTTGACCCTGGCTTAGTTGGGTTTTTTTGTTTGTTTTTTACTCTGTCACCTTGGGTAGAGTGCTGTGGTATCATCATAGCTCACAGCAACTTCAAACTCCTGGGCTCAAGCAATCCTCTTACCTCAGCCTACCACGTAGCTGGGACTGCAGGCACGAGGCTAGCCAGGCTTAGTTTTAAGTAACTGTTTATTTTGCTGAACAAAATTAGAGCTTATGGGCATCTGGTACAACATATATCCAGGCTGTATATAATCTCCTGGATGAAGAGATTTACTAAATGATACTCTGGTGTCAGAGAAGCGTTGACTCAACTTAATGAAGTAGGTAGACATCCTGATTCTTTCTGATGATTCTGCATTGAAAGCTAGCTGACCAGACAGTTGGTTGGTTATACATAAAAAAAAGCATGGAACACCTTTCTATGCCCACAGTTTAATTAAGTATGGCGAGTAGAGAAGAGCTTTGGCTCAAAAGCCTAAAGTCTGACATACAATGAGCTGATGACAGAAGTTCATTTTCTCTCTCTCTCTGGGTCTTTTTCTCTTGTGTTTTAAGTAGTAAAGCAACTGGACCTGATTAGAAGACTGATCTTTGAAAAATTGGTTCACTTCAAATCAAAAGACATTTACTGAGGACATAATTATCTTCTGGGTTCTGGGCTGGTTAGTTTGAATAATAATAAGACAAAGAAAGTAATGTCACTGTTCTCAAGAAGTCACCACCTAAAGGAAGAGATAAGTACAGAACAGAGAGTAAAAAGATGTGGGAAGAAGTATACTTGTAGCAAAGAAAAAAAATGTTACTGGGACTGTGAGGAAGCCACTAATGCCAGCAGGGCAGCAGAGGAAATGGTGCTAGGGAAGATTTTGCAGAAGTGACATTTGAATTGGATCTTGGAGGATTTCCAAGATTCTTGTAGGGGGCAGAGAGTAGGCAGATAAAGAAACAGCATGAACAGGGGCAGAGAAGCTCAATGGCGAGAGGTGAAGCCCAAAAGATCTGCTGGGATCAGGTGATGACACATTTAATAGTTTTCTAAGACTGTGGGGATGTTTTCCCAAAAGCAAAGGAGAAAGTGGAAGGTTTTTGGTAGGGGAAGTGACCTGAACAGTTTCAGTCTAGGGGAAGGTCATGGCAGAAGTGCATGAGAGTGGGAAAATGGGAGCTCTGATAGCCAGGAGGCTGTGGGCAGGGAGAAGGGTGAGGATCGTAGCTCTGGAGAATGTCTGAGGGTGAGTTGTGGAAAAGAACAAATGAAGGAGGCTCATAAGAAGTGACCTTTAGAATCGAAGGAGTCATGAGACAAGCACAGGGAAGCAAAGAAGGAGAGGGGCCAGGAGAAGGGGTTGATTAACAGTGTCAGTTCCAGAAGAAAACTAAAAAAATCCATGGGGTTGAGCCACTAGACCATTTTTAGTGGCTCCCTTGAGGACAATTTCAATAGAATGATTAGGGTGGAAACCAGATACTGTCTCAGACAAGGAAAAATATTTATAATGTGCAGGAAATGTAAAGATAGGAGCTGATGTTGTGTTTCTCAAAGGGGGTAGTACTTAAGATCAACCAATGGAAATTATGAGAAATAGGAACTAAAAAGGTCTAATCCCCAAAACCAGACAGAGGAGAAACATTTGCTGAATGATGTCATCCTGCCTCCTTGGATGATATCACTTTGTTCCTCAGATGTTTAACCCAGACTGGGTGAGTCAACATCTATATTTGGCCATAAGGAGAACTACCTTTTGTGCTATGTGGCAGTTCAGAAGTCTTCTGATGCTGGTCTGGTTTAGCTCTGCCAAATTATTTTAGGTTTATGACCTCATCAACAGCCCATGGTAGTTAATCTGTTTCATATCACACAGCTTGAATTCCAGCCACTGTCTTTTATGCAATGTAATCTTAATTGGTTTTTTTCCCCCCTTGCATTTGGAGGACACTAGGTTTATATTTACAAGTACATTCATACCAAAAGTGGAAATGTCAGGGGCGACCATAAATAGACCTAAGAGCTTATGTAGATTACTGGACATGACTAGAATAGTGGTAAATACTTCCATGAATTAAGTGCCTAGTACATGCCCGACAATGTTCATAGAATATCTCTAGTTCCCGCTATAGCCCTAAAATGTAGGGATGGAACTATGATTTCCAGCTGAAAAATATTAATTAACTCACCTACATTCACCCAGAGAGCAAATGGAAGAGTAGGACTCCAGGCCAGATCAAACCTCAAAGCTTGTGGTCTTTCACCACAATGTGAAATATATGTCTCCCTTGCTCTCTTCTTTAAAATATGTTATTTTTATTTATTTTTCTTTTTTTAAGAAATGGTCTTGTTTTGTTGCTCAGGCTGGAAAGCACTGCCTATTCACAGGCATGATCATATCACTGTACATCCTTGGACTCCTGGGATCAAGCAGTCTCCCCGCACCTCAGCCTCTTCAGGAGCTGGGACTTCAGGTACACACCCACACCCACTCACTATTCTTGTTATTGCCAAAGAAAAGTGAACCAAGTCATATCAAGTACGTTCACAAGCGATTGCCTACGCACCCATTTCTAGAGGCTCTTATTAGATGTAAATTACTCACCTTGCTTATATTTGGAGGTAAATATTACAAAATGCATGTGGTTGACTAAACTTAATAATGAGCAATTGTCTCTTTTCAATGAGGTATCAGAGAAGGCAAGAAAGGAAAGAAGACAGGAGCATTAGCCAACAGACACTATGCTTGAAGGGAAATTTAAAATTTAAGAAGAGTTGGAGATGGGTTCTTATGAGGTCCTACAAGGTCATAACTTTTGATCTAAAATTTTGAACTATAGTGATTTTTTTTCTTTGTCTAAATTATGAGGCCACTTGTCAGAATTTTATTTCTTTTATACTAAACTCATGGCCAGCAGGCAAACATGCAATACTTATTTAAGAAGGAGAAGAAAGCTAACACTTAGGCAGTGCCTATCCCAAAGCCTGGCGCATAGTAGTTGGTCAGTAAATGTCAATGGATGAATGAACGTCCATTTTGTCGCATACACCATGCTCTACATTCCTGTACAGTAGTTACAGCGTTTTAAAAGAAGTTGAGAAGAGGGCTGTGGAGGCATTGACTTGGGGCATTTCACCCTGGAATGCTGAGTAATCAAGTGTATAATAGTTGGTACTATGATGGGGCTATTTCCCAAAGAAGCACACCAATCAGAGAAATTATCCTGGGGGGAGGTCATAAAGATATCAAAGCCTTATAGATCCTTTGTGTCTAAAGATTCCATGAAGCATTAAGGGGACACTAAAGGACAGAACGCAAAGAGAAAGCTACCTATGAATTCCAGCATCTGACACAGAGGAGAAAATCAACAAATATTTTTTGGTGTTATCAATCACTTTACAATCAGTCATGTGTTCTCGACTTACATGGGGCCTCGTTTTGCTGGGTGTCACATTTTTCCTCATACCCATATGACAAGACCTGATCTCAAAGTCTAGGTCTTTCACCACAGCATGCTCTCTTCTTCAAATTCTCATCCTGCTTGATGCACAATGAAATTCCCAAGAGCAGGGGATGGACGCCTTTTGCTCAGGATTTTATCTCTAACACTAACTTGGTAGTTGGCACGGCCATTATGTTTGAGGTTGCTCGTTGGGTGAATGAACAAACCCTGTGTTATTGTAGACTCTGTCTCTAAGCATTTCTAAGGACACCCGGGCAGCCCAGGCTTTCATTGTCATTCCAGATCAGGACTGTAGATCAACTCTTCTGTGTAGCAATTGGTTTTCCTTGGCTGCTGTGTCCTCTTCACACTTAATCATGGACTCAGCTATTCTCTCCACTTCCTGAAGCACTTCACAGGAAACTTTTAGTAGTTTATAAATTTGACTCAAATCTTGACAATAACATAAGGGATTGGCAATATTGGGAGCAAACCTAAAATTACATAAGCAAATACCATGGCTCCTAAAATCCACAGGCCACGGCTCTCAGGATTCCCACCCTTTGCCTGCCTCTCTCACTCCCAGATGGTACCAAACTGCTGGAGTATATTTCTTCCCACTGATAAGAGTTCCAGTTGACTCCATCTGGTTTTGGGTTGAAGAGTTTCCCCCCAAATCCATGTTTGCCCAGAACCTGTGACTATGATGTTATTTGGTGTAAGGTCTTTGCAGATGTAAGCAGGTTGAATAAGGTCATATTGGAAGAGTGTGGGCACTAAATCCAGGGACTGGCATCTTTATAAAAGGAGGGAAATTTGGACATGAAGATACAGAGGAGCCACAGGGAAGAAGGCTATGTGAAGACTGAGGCAGAGATTAAAGTGGTGTTGCTACAGGACTAGGAATACCAAAGACCAGAAGCTACAAAGAGGCCAAGAAGGATCCTTGCCTAGAGCCTTCTGAGGGAGCATGGCACTGCTGATGACTTGATTTTAGATGTCTAGCCTGTGGAACTGTTGAGAGAATGAATTGCTATTGAAACACCTAGTTTGTGGTGATTTGTGACAGTGACCCTAGGAACTGAATACACCATGCCTGCTTCCTGCAATCCAGACCCTGGACATCTCTGCTGACACACCACCAGAAGAAACGGGAGGAAAAAAAGAGAAAAGCAATCAGCATGTATCAAAACAATCTCCCTAAGGTTGTTTTCCCGTCCCTAAAGCACTGTAGAAGTCTTTCAACATGCTACATAGAGAAGTTCTGGGCATTTTCCTCAATCCCTTCTTGTCAGACCAGGCTGGGGGGAGGGGTGGCTTACCTTGGTAGGCCCCTGCTTGCAGAGCACTGAATTTAAAGTAGTCCTCCCAGTAATCTCTAGCACATTCTTTCCTTCAGGAGTGCCTGAAATTTTCTTGTTTACTCTTTTTTTTTTTTTTTTTTACTGGATTACCCCCATTAATTGTAAGCCCCATAAGAAGAGACATTTTTTCTTTGATTCACTGCCAAATCTGAAGTGCCCAGAACAGTGCCTGAAACATAGCAGGTGCTCAGAAACAATTTAGTGGCTGACTGACTAACTGAATGGGTTAATATTGCCAAAAGCATGACAATGTGAATTTCCAACTTAAAGCAGAGATCTTCACTCAAGAAATAAATTCTGGCTCGGCACCTGTGGCTCAAGCGGCTAAAGCACCAGCCACATACATCTGAGCTGGCGGGTTCGAATCCAGCCCGGGCCTGCCAAACAACGATGACGGCTGCAACCAAAAAATAGCTGGGCGTTGTGGTGGGCGCCTGTAGTCCCAGCTACTTGGGAGGCGGAGGCAGGAGAATTGCTTGAGCCCAGGAATTGGAGGTTGCTGTGATCTGTGATGCCACAGGGCTCTACCCAGGGTGACAGCTTGAGGCTCTGTCTCAAAAAAAAAAAAAAAATTCTACATCTCTCCTAGAAGGTGGAATCAATTATGGGGTGGGGAATGTTTGTTTATATCAATAGGCTATAAAAGGAAGACTCAGAAAACTGATGTGATAATAAGAAATATATAGTTAGACTTTGTTTCTGACATAGCACTTCTAAAACCCGTAGGATCTCCTGAGTGAAAATGGTATGAGAGCCTCTTTCGTTATTTGTTAAACACACATTTTGTCCACAGCTGAGTTTATGCTAATGAGGTGACTCTATGTGGGCACCTAGACAGCTTTAGGATGGAGGCTGGTTACCAGAGGAATCACCATTTGATAAGAGGGTTGAAACTTTCGGCTGTACCCACCCCCCAGCTCCAGTGATAGGAGAGGAGCTAGAAGCTGAGTTTGTCGATTTAATCAATCATGCCTGTGTAATTAAGCCTCCATAGAAAACCCTAAGCAATGGGGTTTGGAGAACTTGTGGGTTGGTAAAACATCAAGATGTCAGATTTCAAGGCAGCTGCCTGGGTCCTCCGTTCTTGGACCACTCCTGGTCAAATAATGACCAGATACCCCAAAGTAAGGCAAGCATGAAACAAAGTCATCGAGGAAGAGAAATATAGGTTTGCAGAGTAAATAGTTCACAAAGCAAGATATGTTCACCATAGATAGCATGGTCTCCATTGCTAAGACAAGTAGGCCAGGAGGCCAAGAGGCTAAGGTAAGGTTATGGCCAGTGGTTCTCTTTTATACCACCTGGTTCAGAGGTCACGTTGGAACCAGAGTCTTACTGTGTATGCAGATCTACCACAAGCCTCTCTGAGAGCCCATTGTGGGTGTGACAATGTAGATTTAAGCTAATGACATGACAGTTAGTCTTAAGGCTGTTCTAGGTCACCTTCAAGACTCTACTGTACACTTGTTGGTAGGCTAGAGAGTCTTCTACATCCTTTTGAAGTTGGCAGGCTAACTTCTGATTGGTAGATTGGTAGGAAGTTCTCTTCTTCCCAGTGTGAACAATCACTTGGGACAAAACTAAGGCAGGTGGCACGTAGATGGAGTCCTGAGGGCCCGGCCTTGCTCTCCTTCCCAGGTAGCTGTTCCTAACTAGCTACTTAACAAAGGTAGTGGGAGGGTGGTGGCCCAAGAGGGCATGAGAGCTCATCCCCCATCCCCAATGTTCATGGGAGATGAACATTGCCCAGTTCATCTCCTTCATTTGGCTGTTCCTGACTTGTATTCTTTATGATAAATTGGTAATAGTAAGAAAAGAGAGTTCTGTGAGCTGTTCTAGCAAATTATTGACCCCGAGAAGGGGCTGGTAGGCATCCATCAACTTTATAGCTAGCCAGAAGTATGGTGAACCAGGCTTGCAATTCATGTCTAAGGTAGCAGCAGGTAGGACCATTGTTGAAATCACAAGAGGATTCCAGTCTAGATCCAGTTGCTGGTTGCCCAAAGATCCAATTATTGCAATGAGGACTGCCAAGGAAGAAAGGAATTTGTTAATAAATGTGGGAGACGCTTTGGTGGGGGAATGTAGCTCAAATCCATCTCTCAGACTAAGGGAGATCTTGATCTTGGGTTTTTAAAGGAGGAGAAGGTAGTGTTCACTGGGGACCCATTATAGGGGAAGGTGAGTCTTCAGAAAGTCTGTCCAGGGGCCTTCAGTATCTCAGCTCCTCTTTCTCGCAGAGAATCCATCATTTCTTGGAAGCAAGTCAGGTAGTTACCAGATTTGATTATATAGGGGTTAACCTGTGGGGTCTGCACTAATTCTGGGTAATTTGTGTCAGAATTAAATTGAATTGTATGTACCTAGTTGGTGCCCACAGAATTAGATGGTTGGTGTGAAGAAAAAAACCCATGCATTTGATGTCATGAGTATTATGAATAAAAACAATTCAGAGATGACTTGCCACAACACAAGAATAGAGCTGATTCTAAACACCCTCCTTCCTCCTAGCAGTGAGGAGTAGACTTATAGACACGTGCCCTGATGGAGGCAGACTACAGCGAGAAGGCAGAGGGAGTGGGGGTCGGACTACAGCGAGGTGGCAGAGAGAGTGGGGGGTGGACTACAGTGAGATGGCAAGGGAGGAGGGGGTGGACTACAGAGAGATGGCAGAGAGACTGGGGTGTGGACTACAGCGAGATGGCAGAGAGAGTGGGGGGTGGACTACAGTGAGATGGCAGAGAGAGTGGGGTGCGGACTACAGTGAGATGGCAGTGGGAGTGGGGGTCGGACTACAGCGAGATGACAGAGTGGGGGGCGGACTACAGTGAGATGGCAGAGAGAGTTGGGGGCAGACTACAGCAAGATGGCAGGGAGAGTGGGGGGCGGACTACAGTGAGATGGTAGTGGGAGTGGGGGGCAGACTACACTGAGGGCAGAGAGAAGGGGGCGGACTACACTAAGAGGGCAGTGGGAGTGGGGGTGGACTACAGCAAGATGGCAGTGGGAGTGGGGGGTGGATTACTGTAAGATGGCAGAGAGAGTGGGGGGTGGACTACAGCGAGATGGCAGTGGGAGTGGGGGGTGGACTACTGCAAGATGGCACCCAAGGCAGGGCCCTCTTTGTAGTACTCAAGTTTCAATTTGTAGGAGAAGGGTTGGGTTTTTTTGGAGATTGGCCCAGCTAGGCCTCAAAAGAAAAAAAAAAAACAACTCAGCCCCAAATAGACTTTCTCACCTTAGCAGGCTAAACTCCACCCAAATTCTGCCTCAACTCTGTGATTTTGGAACTGGAAGAACAGAACAGGGTGGAACCCTTTGAAGCTTAGTAGCTTTGGAGAGGCTACTCACTGATCTCCGGAATCCTGACCTTTTGACAAAGTTTGGTGGACCTATCCCTGTCTTTACATATTGGCTGACAGTGACAGGTGGCTGAATCCTCTTTGTCTAGTAATAGGCAGATTATCTTTTATAAAGAAATCTCTTCACTGACTATTAGAAAATACAACCAGTCTCAACCTGACCTAAACCAGACAGGGTGGAAAGAGACATGTGGGCTCTTACATTCCTTTATATTTCTTTCTAATAAATTCTTCTTATTGCACCAAAGGGCAACCTGGTATGTTTTTGGACAAGTCTTTGAAAAAGTATGTGTTCTTAATGAAAAATGGTTATTGTATTGCTGAAAACTGGGAAAGCCACATGCATAAAATACATGTTTTCCCACAGCATTTTCTAACGTTGGGGAGCTATCCTAATTCATCACCCAGATATATTATCAAAAACTAGAGAAGGGGCTTGGCACCTGTAGCACAGTGGTTACGGCACTGGCCACGTGGCACCAAGGGCATGTGGTTTGAACCTGGCCTGGGCCAGCTAACCAACAATGACAATGGCAACAAAAAAATAGCTGAGGGTTGTGGTGGGTGCCTGTAGTCCCAGCTACTTGGGAGGCTGAGGCAAGAGAATCACTTAAGCCCAGGAGTTTGAGGTTGCTGTGAGCTGTGACGCCACAGGACTCCACCAAGGGCAACATAGTGAGACTCTGTCTCAAAAGAAAAAAAAAAAGATGGCTTATTCACATGACTGGCAAGATGGTACTGCATGTTGGCCAAGAATGATGGCTTCCTTCCACATGGACCTTCATGAATGCTTGGGTTTTCTCATAGCTTGGCAGCTGAGTTCTTAGAGGAAAGAATCAGAAGTTGCCAATCCTCTGAAAAGTTAGGGCCAGAATTAGCACGGAATCATTTATCCTTTATGCTATTGGTCAAATCCGTCTCAGGCCTAAGCAGATTCAAGTAGGTACAGAAATAGACCCAGAATAGACTCAGAGGTAGAATGGGCAGGAGATTGAAAAAGAATTTGTAGGAATCTTATATTTATACGTTCACTTATTTATTAATCAGTCTTTCTCAGGATGAACTCCTGGGTTCAAGTGATCCTCTTGCCTCAGCCTCCTGAGTAGCTGGGACTACAGGCACATGTTACCATGCCCAGCTAAATTTTCTATTATTAGTATTGATGAGATCTTGCGTTTGCTTAGTCCGGTCCTGAACTCCTGAACTCCTGAACTCAAGAAATCCTCCTACCTCAGACTCCTAGAGTGCTAGGATTATAGGCATGAGCCACTACTCCTGTCCTCATTTTAAAAGTTTTAATAAAGTATATTAGTATACTGAGCAAGAAAAAATATACTTTAAATGTAAGGCATGTGTCTTGAAAAATCTGATTTTACTGGCTGTATCATATTTATTTACCATAACTTACTAAAGATTTAAAAATTTTCTATAAATAAAATACATTTTAAAATGCAGAAAATGCTAATAGTTTTATATCCAAGTAGTTCCATTATAGGTGATTTGGACATTCTTATTATATGTTTTTCTGTGTCCTTAAATTTTCTTTTCTTTTTTTTTCTTTTGTGTAGAGACAGAGTCTCACTTTATCAATTCGGTAGAGTGTCGTGAAGTCACAGCTCACAGCCAACCTCCACCTCCTGGGCTTAAGCGATTCTCTTTGCCTCAGCCTCCAGAGTAGCTGGGACTACAGGCGCCCGCCATAATGCCCGACTATTTTTGGATGCAGTTGGTCAGGGCCAGGTTTGAACCCGCCACCCTCAGTATATGGGGCTGACGCCCTACTCACTGAGCTACAGGCACCGTCCTGTGTCCTTAAATTTCTACAGTGACATGTACTGTATTTATAATCAGAAAATGGTAATAATTAAGATGACATTGTATTTGGAGTCTGGTTTGTAAATTCTCCTCTCTGTAAACCCCAAACCATTAAGTTCTGACTCAGTGTCACTCAATCCAAGGGTATTTGAAGTTCCCTGAGGACTTTCAGAGTTCTGAAATACAAGAATGTATTTTGTTAATAATGCTTTTTGGGGGGAGCAAATTGAGCAATATTCCCAATCTTTGGGCAAGCAGGGACCGACTGCAGGAAATTCAGATTGTCCTGTTTAAAAATAGTATAGTATTGGTAATTACACAATAGTTGATTAAAACTAAATTATTGTAGTGTATGTTTCCAGTTACCCCAGAGGTAATGACATATCAGATACAATGGTAACTTGTCACTAACGTTGATATTTTTCACTTCTATGGGAGGAGTGCTCATGAGTCTGGTATCTTTGAAAAATGGCACAAATTTCTTTAGAACAGAGCTCCTTCTTACATCTTACTATTCTCTTTAATTATTTACTTTTGGGGAAAAAAAATTTTTAGGTCTTTCTTAGAAATCTAGAATGAGAAGGTATACACATTTCTGAGATGTGTATATATGGGGGTAGATATACATATATATGTGTTTTCTGTTTCTGAGCCACACTGTCTAGAATAAAACAAGGCACAAACTTTAAGTGTACCTCAATACATACAAGGCACTCCAAAGCACGTCCCATCTGCCTGTTGGAAGTGTATCAGTCCTTAACCTTGAAGAAAGGCCGATGAGAGCTGCAGAACTCGCTTTGACTCAACGCTCCTTTGGGTGGGAAATTGGCTCCTGACCTCTCAGAAGCCCAGCCTTCTGTGGACTATGTTGGAAACTGAGGCTACTTCTCAGCCTTTTCTCACAGACCATGCCACTTCTTAACATGTCCAGGGACTTTTACTACCTTACCCATTCTAGATCCCCTCAGATCCACACCCAGCAGCTGCCATGCCCCCCCCAAACACCCACCTAAGAGTTTCCTATTGTTGCTACAGAAAATTATCACAAATTTGGCAGCTTAAACAACACAAACATATCTCTTTTATAATTCTGCAGGCCTGAACTCCAAAACTGGTTTCACCAGCTTACACTGTTATGGAGGCTTCTGAGGAAAATCTGTGTCCCTGCTTCTTCCAGCTTCTAGAGCTGTATTCCTGGCATTTTTTTCTTCAAAGCCAGCAATGTAACATCATCTTCAAATTTCTATCTCTCTTTCCTATTTTCACATAGCCTTCTTTCCTGGAAGAACTCTTATGATTCCATGGAACCCACTTAGACAATCCAGGACAATCTCCCCATTTCAAGGGCCCCAACTTGATCACGTCTGCCAAATTTCTTCTTTTATAAATGTAACAGCCACAGGTTCCAGAGTTTAGGTCATGGGCACATGGATGTCAGTGGTCGGTATGGGAGGCACCATTCAGCCTACCACACCATTTAATTTTGGCCAGCCACTGAATTAAACATGGTAGTGCTTCTCTAGAGTGCTCTGGAATGTGTTAGCACAATATGATGTGAGCTGGAAGAAGAAGAATGTAGGAGGCACTAGAGTCCCACTGGATTTCAGTCCCAGGATCTGTCTCTTAACCTCTTAAAAGCCAAGGGACTGGCTTGGCACCTGTGGCTCAACGGGCTAAGGCGCCAGCCACGTACACCTGAGCTGGCGGGTTCGAATCCAGCCTGGGCCCGCCAAACAACAATGATGGCTGCAACCAAAAACAATGGCCGGGCGTTGTGGCGGGCACCTGTGGTCCCAGCTACTTGGGAGGCGGAGGCAGGAGACTCGCTTGAGCCCAGGAGTTGGAGGTTGCTGTGAGCTGTGATGTCACGGCACTCTGTCCAGGGTGACAGCTTGAGGCTCTGTCTCAAAAAAAAAAAAA
>CAUYON010202665.1:0-24050 GCA_963573935.1 Arctocebus calabarensis
GGTGTAGCTGCTCCCATACGCGGAGCTCTGCGTCTGCTGCCCTTGAGACCCACTTGTGCCCCATGCTGAAAATGCAGGGTTTTCAGGGAAAAAATTAAACCTGTGCTGATAGATGTTGTTCCCCAGACCCCCAGGCTGCCCAAAAACAGCATCGTGCATAAAATGATGGTCTCCGTTGCTAAGCTGTCCATAGGTGGTGAGGTATGGAATTGGAGGGTCCCCTGCAGTGGACCATGGGGCCTCGTTGAGGGAGTAAGGAAATCCGATGGATGGCGGGTAGTAGCTGGACAGGTAGGGGTCGCTCATCGAGGGGTAGCTGTTGCTCTGTAGAGACAAACGGGCAGCACATCAGACCATGTTCGCAGCACCCAGAGACACCAACCGGCTGAACTTACCAGGGGCTGAGTAAAAGCGAGATGCACACAGCATTGGCCTGTGCCTTCCAGAGAACAGTGAGGGCCCCAACGAGAGGACAGAGTCAGGACTGAGAACAGTCAGTAAGGAATGTGGTTCAGGCTGCGTCTCAAAACACAAAGCCTCCCTTGCAAGGACCTAGACTCAAGCTAAGGGCTGTGCCAAGCCACAACCCCTCCCTCCATTTTATCTTCCATAGCTGATCCATTTAAAAGGACCCAAATTAGGATTAAACCCCTGTTCTGCTGGTAACAGGGCTGAGGCTGGATCCTGATAGTACAGTGGAGCAGGAACAGCTTCAAAAAGGCAGTGAGGAGTTTCTACAGCAAGCAGGACTTCCAGGCTGCAAGGGGTCTGCCCCTGCAAGCTGATCTCGAACTCCCCGACTACTCAACATGCCACCTCTGGGCCTTGGTGCCCTCCTGGAACTCCTTCCCACAGGATAAGCCATCTCAGGCCCCTCCCATGAAACTTCCTGAGTCCATGAGGATCTCACCCTCTCCCATTCCCATGGATTTCTGCAGGTGTGGGAGCTCTGCTCTCTGGGTGCTCAGGAGCCTGCACTTTGGGTGCCAACTCACCAGGGCTGGGGCTGCCTCACTGAGAATACACCTTTGCGTGACAGCTGGAACCCCAGAAGGGTTTTAAAGTGCCTAGTCCACAAGGACCTGGTTCCAAGGCCAGTAAAGTGCCAGGTTCCAAGGGTATCACCATGGTGGTCCCTGAAGGCATCTCTTGTAGACTCACTCGCTCAAAGGTCTGATCAGAATTGGGTGCTCACACTACACCACTGCCCAAGGCACTCATGAGAGGTGTGTGTGTCTGTGTGGGGCTGCGGAGTGGCCAAGGCTCCTGCCAGTAGGTCTGAGTATATGGAAGTGTTATTAAGGAAAGTAGTGGGATTTCCTCATTTTTAAATAGTTTCCCTAATCCCTTTCCCCAAGTCCCCCAAGTAACCAGAAAGTTCTACAACCTTACACCTTCTTCCAGCAAGACCTGCTGCCTGCCAACGTTTACCTCTTGTGGGGACTCCAAGACCACCCTTCAAAGAACAGTGGACTCCTGCGCCAGATCTCCAGTCAGGGGCACAACAAGGCAGGCGTGGCGCCCCAGACAGCACAGTGGGACAAGAAGCAACTCGCTCCCACAAAAACAGCTGTTCCTCAGAGCCCCCAGCCCATCAGCAGCCGATGCTCACAGACTGTGGTGACCTGGCAGCCAGGCTACAACCTTCTGCCTCCTGGTCTTAGCCTAGAATTCTTGAGGCTTCAGGAATCAGATTTCCTTTCTAATTGCCTCCCTATCGACTGTTCCACTTGTCAACAATTTCAAAATCATCTTTTAAAATGCAGTAACAACTGTCTGCTGTAATAAAATCTCATTCTCAGGGTGAAATTCTCAGGGTGAAAAACAAATGAGACATCACTGATGTTCTACACAGGAGAATAATCCTCCTACAAACAGACATCAACCATCCTGCCTCCTCTGTAGTAGTCATTCCTGTGGACATCTGGCAGAACTGGGCAGGAGGGAGAAGCAGGCCAACGGGGAAGTGGCAGAGATGTACTCTGTGAGGCTATGTCCGCAGGTCTATTCACAGACAGCAGGACAAAGGGAATGGTTCTTCCACAGGAAGCCCTCCCACCAGCTGAACACTCCTGGTCACATCAACATGCACATAGCCACAAAACCCAACAGAAGTAAGGCCACAGAGACACCCAGGGCCACTTCTGAGTCAAACTTAAAGCCTTAACTAAGATGAGATGTAACTCAGGATATTAGAAGATGTACATTACATTAAGCATTTAGCATCCCTGGAAATCCATTTAAATAATAAATGGACAGACCCAGCACACAGGTCACATAGACAGAGCTCTGACAACCACCTGTTAGGCTTCCCACCCTGCCTGCTGTGCAAGGTGGAGCTTCTCAGGGCTTCCAGCTAGAGCTGTCCAGGACAGCAGAGCAGCCCACTGGTCCCCTCTAAGCCCTTCTTTTCCAGTAACATGGGTTACTCACAAGTGAGCCCCTATGAATCCTGAAATTCCTGCTCCCTTCTGTCTCTGACACAAAGGTCTTAGCCATCCTCCCCCTGCAAGCCACCACATCGAGGACAACAAACAGCAGAAGCACAACTAAAGGACGCACGCACAGACACAACAAGATGGAGACAGTATGGCGGCTGGGAACAAATGGGCTGTAACGGTGACCCACAAGTGCAATAAAGTATGCTATCAAAGTAAACTCACCTGACTCGACTGTCCAGAAAGGTAGGGCTCAAAGTCATGGTCATGAACTGTGTCCTTCTGATGCAGAGAACCATTTTGTACTAGAACAAGAAGTTGCAAAATATTACCTTCAGATCTTAAAAGACTACTTTCAAGCATGGAAATCATAGTAAAGTCTACTTTCATCAATTGCTAGTAAAAACTATGCTTTTGTTAAAAATGGACGCAATTAATACAAAACTGATATTTACACACTAAATAGAATCTCAGTAAACCACACTACATTTTTAATAAAGATGTAATCATCATTTGGAGAGACACTGACGAAGTACAGGTGCAAACAACATAAGGCAAGAAAGGCATCGCCAGGGGCTAAATCAATATGGTCTAAGGAGACTTACTAGTTACAAACAGAATAGTGTCTCCAAAAGCCCAAAGAGGCATGTGGAGCACTGAGGCTGGGAGGGGGCTGTAACTAGGTATCACCATGAAGTGCATACTGCCACTGCCACGCAGCCCCGCCAGAAAAAGAATGGTAAATGAAGTGCTGGGACTCCTCCAATCTTAAAACACGATGAACCATTTTCAGTTTACCCGAGTTAACAAACACACTGTTTACAAGCAGTCTTCCAAGCGAACAGAAGAGTCACTTACGGGTGCTCACGTAAGGACCTGCAGGGCCAAGGCTGCCTCTCGCCGCGAGCAGCCCCTACCGGGCGGCAGACGACAAATCACTCAACCCCGCGGCCCGGTCCGGCCATGTCGACCCACGTCCAGCCGGCACATCTCCTCGCCCTCCTCCCCTCCCCCATCGAGTCGCCGATCTTGGGCCCAAGCACCCGTTTATTTCCTTCTTCTAGAAAGGTCCCAGTTTCCGACCCGCCCAGTCTCCCCGAGGCCGGCAGCGGCCCCTTCCCAGGGCCCCTCCCGCGCTCTGCCGGGCTAGCTCACCTTTGTTATCCTGTCCTTTTGTTCTCTGCACCGCCGCAGGCCGAGGCGCGGGAGCCGCCGACGGGAGAAGGAAACACAGAGTTACCCACCGGAGCACCCTCCGCGGCGGCGCCCACGCGCGCCCCCGGCCCCGAGCCCCGCCCGGCCCGGCCCGGCCCCGCTACCTGCGCGTCCACGCTGGGGGCCGACATGCTTCATGAACAGCGCGGCGCCGGGCCGGGGCGGCCGCAGGCTCAGGCCCTCCCCGCGAGGCCGGGCCTGTCACCCGCGCTCGCGCGGCCCCGGGCCCCGCCGCCAAGTCCCGGGCGCCGGCCGGGCGGCGGCTGCAGAGCGCGCGGGGCGCCGCTGGGCCCGGGACACGGACGCACCGAGGACGCGCCGACTTCGATGGCGGCGACAGCGGCAGCGACGACGGCGGCGGCGAAAGTGGCGGCCGCAGCGGCGGGGACGAGGCTGCGCTACGTCAGCGCGCGCGGAGCATGCCGGGGACGCCGTCCGTACGCCACGTGCCGCGCCTGCGTACTACCTCCCCCGGGACGGATTTCAGACCCCGGGTCCCATCTAGCACTGCCACTTTGTGACTGCGGCTGGGTGGAAGGGCGAGCCTGGCATGTCACGTGGGCCGTGTCCGGAGACGCCGGGACCGAGTGAGAAGCAGCCGGGTGTGCGCCCAGGTGCGTGTCCTCCCCTCCGGAAGAGGCGCCCCGTTGGCCGGACAGCAGGGCTCGGGAGTGCGTCCGAGGCCAGGCCGCCCGCCGTCCTCTCTGCGCCCCGGGACAGCTGCTTTGTGACTGCGCTCCTGAGGCTGGTCACTCGCCAGCGTATGCCCGAGCGTGCTCATTGATTCTTCACCCTAGTTTCATCCCCAGCAGACTTCAGCCAGCTCTGCGCCCTGGCCCAGGTCGAGCAAAGGGACTTCTGGTCTTAGTTCGGGGATGGAACAGCCCCTTCTTAGCTCCAGCCTTGTGAGGGAAGCCCAGTCTCATTCCCGGGCACCGCTCCAGCCTTCCCAGCCGGTATCCAGCTCTAACAGGTATCTCTTGGTGAGCCGGGCCCGGAGTGCAGCTGGGCACCTGGTGTCAGGTCCTGCACGTGTACTGAGTAGAGTCAGCAGGCTCCCAAGACAGCTCTGAGCCTGGGCATCCAGATGGGCAGACACGACTGTATCTCTCACCACTGCAGGCGGAGTGGAAACTACACCAGCAGCTGGTCAGCCCTGTGGAGGGCCACTCCTCCTAGCCCATCCTCACCAGGGCTTCCAGGGCCGTGGGTGGCCTAAGGTGAAGAAGAGCAGGCTGGATGTTTCACCTGGCACGGAGCCAGGAGGGACTTCTGATACCCCAGGACAAATCTGGGTCCATTGGGTCTTTGATATACTCAGACCATGGCACCTTATGCCAAGATGAAGGCTGTGTGTTTCGGGTAGGTCTAAAAACGAACAGAGTGTGTCAGGCATAAGAGCAGACATGGGAGGGATGGTGGTGGCCAGAGTCATTGAGGAGCAGGGCTCGCTTCACAAGAGGGGGAGGGGCTGTTCGTCTCTGAACTAAGGCCAGATGTCCCCTTGCCTGGCTTTGGGACACTCAGATGGGGGCTGTGTATCTGCCCCCCTAAGGGCCTAGAACAGCTGGGTGGCTATGACTGCAGAGTCCCTGCCCCTTCTCCCCCCACCTCACATCCCTCTCATAGGATGGCGCCTGCTGGCCTTGGAGCTGCCTGGCCAGTCATGGGTCCTTCACTCCCCAGCCCCCTTTCCTCTGTTGTGTGGGTTACTGACTCGCCTCTTGAAGGGTGGGTGTGGGAACGACTGTGTGCAGCCCTCTGCATCAGGCCAGGGCCCCTAAACACAAAGTCTCACTTGTCACAAATGCCCAAGCCGGTCTCAGGTGGCTACACTGGCCCCTCTGCCCCTCGGGAAGTGGCCTCTCAAAGCTCAGGTGCTTCTTAGATGGCTGCACGCTGGGATGCAAAGCCCTGGGGGTGACTTAAAACAACAGATATTTGTTCTCTCCCAGCTCTGAGGTCAGTATCACTGGGCTGAAATTCAGGCAGGTGGTGGCTCCTTCCTTCCTTGGTTTCCCACCCCAGCCTTCCTCTGCTCTCAAACTTTCCTCTTTGCCTCTGTGTCTACTATGAGGATGCCCACCACTAGAATGGGGTCTCACCCAGTCCAGGATAACGTTTTCTTAATGTCGTTATACCTGCAAAGACCTCATTTCCTAATAAGATGACATTCACAGGTAGTGGGTAGACATGAATTCTGGGGGGCACTTTGCAGCCCCCAGCCGGGCTCACTGCAGAGTTGCTTATGAGCAGATTTTGGAGGGGAAGAGTCCTGGGGCTGAGTGGGTTCTACTCACAAATGTAAAGAGGAGGAATGCCCCCACCCACTGTTTGAGGCCCAAGGAGGTGCCGTCATGCCAGCTCTGAAATTCAGGGGGCTCCGTGCTGACCCAAACAAGCAGAGAGACAGGAGGGCCCCAACGCAGCTTACGGAACAGGGACAGGGTCCCAGGTTCTTTGCTCACAGGAGAGGCTGGGACCGCCCCGCAGGCCAATGCCAGGGGAAGGCCTCCACCTTGGCCAGACCTGAGGACCCCGGAATGTGTCAGGGAGGCCAGGGTCTAGCTGCTGTACCTGCACCCATAGCCCAGTTGCTACAGGACAAAGAGGTCCAGGTCATGAGCCTCCAAATGACACTCACCACCCAGCTCAGTTCTTTGGGAGGGTGCAGGAACTGGCCCTGGGGTCTGCGCTGCTGCCCTGCCTGCCAAGGGATGTGGACCAGGCAGGGGACAGGGTCCCACCCCTCACAACCTTTCTACTGCTAAAGCAGAGTAATGGCAGTTGAGTGCTCCGACACCTCTACACCAGATGCCTATGTGTGACCTTTTCCAGATGCTAGACCTTGGTGAGAGTGCGCATGCACTCTGCACCTGGAGTCCTTGGCCCCACATCCACACCCCTGGGCTGAAGTTCTTGGCCAGCACCAAGGTGTTAGGGGCCACTTATTTCTCCCTCACAAGGGACAAGAGTACCTAGAGAGAGGCCCCTGTCTGGACAAAGAGTTCTTACTTTGGCTATTTTGTAGATGTTCCCAAGAAGGCTGTATCAAAACCTCTAGCTGGGAGATGTTTGTCTAAGGTGGAGTATAGGGTCCCTGAATTCAAATAGCCCCTGGCTGAAGCAGACCTCTTGAGTGTGGACACAGTTTGCCCAGAAGCTGGTCTCAGGAGCTGGCAACAAAGAAACCTGTCCACAAGGGTAAAATGAGCATCTACTATAGGTGTGTGTGTGTGAGGTGCTGGGGTTCAAGGTGGGCCTGTCCTGCAGAACTCCCAGAGGAGGGACACTCACAGCCCTGCAGGGGATTGTGACTCAGCTCAGCCAGTGTCACTGACCTCATTCACCAGGAGCCCTGTGGCCCAGATGAACAGAAGACAGAGGATAAATGGGTCACTGAGTGTCAGAGCCCCCTGCCCAGAACAGGAGGAGCCTGACCCTGAACCAAAAATCGGAGTGAGCAGATTCTCGCCAGCTGAGCATGTAGCCAGGTGGGCACAGTGCTCCAGGGTGGTGACAGTGGGAGGTGGCCACGATGGCACCTGGCCACCCACCAGGAAGATCAGTTCCTTGCAGTAGGTTCTTCCCGTGTTCACTGCCAAGTGCAGGTGTGGGGAAGACAGCTTGGCTTGTGGAGGTGCCAGCTGGGCCCTTGGAGGGTTACCAGAACAGCTAAGTTCCCAGGAAGCTGAAGGACATGCCAAGTCCACTCAGCCAACCAGGTTGACCTTCAGCCACTCCTAAGCACTGGCACCTGCCCTGCTGAGGCTTTGTCCCTCCGCAAGGTGTCCCCAAGGGCTGGCAACCCTATCTGGACAGCACAGCCGCAGCTGGGGGTTGCTGGGCCTCAGCTCCCTCCAGGAACTGCAGGGGGGCTGTCCTAGCTTCAGGAGTATCTTTAGACATTAAACAATGATAGGTGTCTACTCTGAGGCCGAGGCCTTGCTCCTAATGCAGCCCCCACAGGGTTCTAAAGAGCACTGTGGCTCCCTAGAATCTCAAGCTCACCACAAGTACACTGGGGACGCCAGGCAGTCATCACACTCGGGATACCAGGCCATCTCCTGTTGCAAGGCCTGAGCTGTCACCTCCATTATGCCCAGCAGAGGGAGCACTGAATCAGGAATTAGAAACCTGGGGCTCACTGGTTTCCCAGCTCTGCCATGGACTTGTCTTGGGTTCCCCAGCTAGGAGGCAACACGTGGAAGGGGGTGGAAGTCAGCCTGCCTTCTCCTGATAAGGCTGCTGCCTCCCTGTGCCTGACAGGTCTGTGAGCCCTTCACACTCCACCTGTGTGGAGTGGGTTATGCAGCTTCAAATCTGCTTCCTACGGCTTCCACTTCTTTCTCCAGAGTCCTCCCTATGGCCAAGAGCGCCCTGATCTAGCCCTTCCAGAAGCTGAACCCCAAAATTTCCTGGATTCGCAGGCTGGAAGCTCAGAGGCAGCAGGGCCGGCCATGGACTCTGGGCAGGACTGTGGGAACAGAAGACCATGTTCCTGACCACCCTCCCCATACAGAGATGCCTTTGGTCATCCTGACCCCAGATGGCCTTTCAGCTCAGCTTCACAGTGCAAGGGGGGCTCAAGAAGGGGCAGGCAGCAGCCAGGCTCAGCTGCACCAAACAGGCTTCAGGGAGAAGTCAGTCTCCCCACCAAGGCCCACACCAGGCACTCCCAGAAAGTAAATCAGACTAACAGACCCAAATCCAGAATGGTGACAGACCTGACTAAGTCCCATAGCCAGGTTAATGTCCAGCTGGGAGGAGATGCTTAGGCCCACAGGCCCCTGCTGGCCTCTCACAACTCTGCCTGTGGCATTGGCCAGAAGCCAATGCCCACCGTGGCCTGAGCTGAGGCCGCCTGGAGCAGTGGACACATGCTGAGGTTCTTGCCCATTCGCAGGACAAGTGGGGAGTCCCCACGCTCAGAGGCCCTAGGCAGGGGTGTGCAGGACAGTGATCCCCAGGAACATATCCACTTCCTTCTCGTGCTGACTGTAGAGACCCACAAGAAGCCCTTACACCCACCTTAATTTTAGGGCCTTCTCTGGAGTTAACCTCAAGAGGTTATGGGAGACCAGGAATGTTGCCTGTTTCTATAAGGATGAGACAGGACAGCTGTTCTGGTGCTCTGCCCACCTCCCTGCCCTCTCCTGTCCAGGCATGGTGTGGGCCTCCCCAGACTCCATGGAGCATCAAAGACACTGCCTGCCCCCACACCCAGGCTGAGTCATGTTGATGGCTGCAGGCCATGACCTATGGTTGGGCACCACCTTGGTTACCATCAAGAGCCTAGCCTTTAGCTGTAGTTCTGACCTCTGACCCTCCCATCTATAGAGATCTCTTACCCCTCTCAAGGCCTCTGGTCACTTACCCTGGGTCACACCTGGAGGGGTGCTCTGTGCTCCAAGCATGGGAGGAGGGGGCCAGCTCACTGCTTCCCACCTGGGTGTGGGGAGGGTGTGCCCACCGCCCCTGCTCACAGACCTTGCTAGGAACCCCAGACCAACTCAACATCTAGCTGCCCGCCTGACCCACGGGATTCAGGTGGAAAAGCTGCACATCCACCCTATCCTGGTTTCCACCAAACTCAAATTCCAAGATTTCCAGGACTAGAGGGCAAACCCAGAGTGGGTGGGGCAGTGGAGAAGGTGGGAGGGGGGAGAAAGAGGAAGGGGAGAGGAGGGAGAGGAATTAAGGGAGAGAGGGGGGAGGAGGGGAAGGGGGAAGATGGGAAGGAAGGGAGGAGGGCGAGGGGAGGAGGCCCTGGCTTTAACTCCTTCCGGTAGCTTCAACTCTCAACTGCATGTTTCACTTTGGGGAGGCAGTGGTTCTGGAGAGCACAGAGCCTGGTCACCCAGGTCTTCTTTCCCTCCAACCCTGGCTGTTCTGAATCTCTCCCGAAACCAAATCTGTGGGGTCCAGGGCTTCTGTGAGCCCCACTGGGCCTGAGTCCCATCTCACTGACCTGGGGGTCCTGGCCTCCCACCCCTCCTAGCCTGTTCCATCGGGAGGATTCACAGGGACCCAGAGGCACTTTGAGGTGGGCCCTGAGCAGTTGACCAATGTTCCTTCAACCTGAAGAACAGACACACAACGTAAATAAGATGCGCAGATGGCAAACCAAGGTGTCCAGAGTACGTCTGGTCCAAACAGAAGCAGCACAGTGGGGCGCGGTGCCCACTGGGGATAGGCACCCAGATTTCTCTTCCAATTCTTTCTTTGGAAATAATTGTAGAGTCACAGGGTTGCAAACAATGTGGAGAGTCCTATGCACACTTCCCTGCAGTGGCATCTTCCAACCCTACAGGGCAACTTGTCAATCCAGAAACGCTGCTAGCACGATGGGGTCTGTTCAGACAGCGACTTGTTTTCTTTATATTTTCAATATTACTAAGGTTTCAGGAATAAGTATGTAACAGTTATTTTTAGCATCGTATTTCTTTTTAATTAAATAAGCAACATATGGGCAATCCCTGATTTGAGAAATTTAGACAGGACCACAGACGGCAGATTCCAGGCACCCTGCATCTCCCCCAGCCCCTCTTCTGTGGGGCTGCAGGCTCAGATGTGCCGGGAGAAACACCTGCATGTGGGGGCGATGGGGCTCTGCCAGCTCTGGCACAGGTCTCCAATGCGTGGTTCTACCTGTTGTGGGGGGAGCTCAGCATATTTCAGCATATTGAAACTAGCAGTTTCCTTCCTTCAGTTTTGTATGAGATAAACAGTTTGGGTTTGGCATTTCTGAAGGTGATACGAAATGTCTCCTCTCCCAGACCGAGCACTAAGCACAGTGAGTTGCCAGATACAGAAGATTCAAAGCAAACTTGGGAATTACGTGTGCCCCTTGGATGAACAGGCTTGAGACAGTGCCCTGGGTCCCTCACCCACCTTCCTGTCTATCCAGGAAAACCCACCAGGCTTGAGGCCCACATCCACCTAAAAGAGCCCAAGGTCACACTTAGAGTGTTGCTGAAGTGACTGAAGGTAACTGCTATGTGGGGCCAACTGAAGGGCAGGTAGGGGCAAAGGCCCAGGCACCCAGAGGTCATCCCGGCCCAACGCGCAGGGAATTCTGCCTTGTGTCTAGCCTGAGTCTTTCACCTGCCCCTGTCAGGTCCTTTCCCACCTAGACTTTGCAACCTACCCCTCCTACAACCCAGAGCTGCCTGAGTGCCCCTCCTCTGCCCCCTGCAGACTCCCTCCTGGGCTCGGTCATCTCAGCCAGGCCTGGGTATGCAATAGGGGCCTCAGGAGCCCAGGAGGGGAGCAGCTGAGACACTGATGCCACCTGGGTTCCAGTCACACACTTTACCTCGATTTCCTGTAGGAAACAGGTGGCTTTAGGCCTCTGATAAGAGAGGGCTTAGGGGTCTTTCTGGAACCCAGTAACATGGGGGCTGAGCACCGGGTGCAATTGGAGTGTCCAGGGGCCTTCTAGGAGGGAGGTGCAGCCCCCACCACACTCCCTGCATGGGGAGCAGGTGTGCACAGGTCTGTATGCACAATGGGTGGCCGCTAGGTTTTCACAGCTGGCAATGGGAAGTGAGCCAGGTCCTGGCTGCTCCAGGAAGGTCAGGACTCTCTTCTGTATCACCTGGCCCTGTGCAGTGCCCACTGCCCAGTTATGCAGCTGGGAAGCTTGGCCTCCCTGCCCAGCAGTGCGCTACAAGTAGCGCAAGTAGTTCCAAGGATATCTGGAAGCCCTGCCCAGACTTCCAGATATCCTTGGAACTACTCTGCGCACCTGGAAGCTGGAGCACATGAGCTTGGGCTGGCTGGTGGGATCCCAGTGGCCAGGACCAGGTGTGAGGCAAAGCCCCCTCAGGGTGGGGGATAGGTGGGAGCTGCCTTCAGGAGAGTGGGTTTGTCTTGGAGAAAACACAGTCACCACCATGGGCTCCCTTGGGAAGGGATGGGATGGGACTCCTCCCAGACCAAGATCCTGGACGCCCTGGGCTATTTGGCCCAGGGCCATCCCTTGCAGGGCAGGAGAGTCCAGGGGCCAGGCCCAGGGGAAGTGGGCAGACTTTGGAGCAAAGTGGTTCTGTCCCAGAGGTCCTCACAGTGTCCCAGGGGGCTGGGGTGGGAAGGGTGGTCCAGTTGCCTGGAGCATCAGGACTGCCTCTTCATGAATGTCCTTGGTGTCTGGGCCACAGCAGACCTCAGGAATAATAAAAACCAAAGCCAGCACCACTTTGGGACATCAGACCTCCCTCTTGGCCACCTGGGGAGGCTGAATTAGAGGGAGAGAAGTGGGGGAGCGTAAGAGAGGGGAGAACAAGGGAGAAGAGAGAAAGGGGAGGGAGGGGAGAAGAGAAGCAGGGAAGAGAAGGGAGCGAGGGGAGGGCAGGGGAGGAAGGGAAGGGGGCACACTTAGGCTCATCAGTGCCCACCTAAGGACAAGAGCCCTCCCAGACCTACAGAGGCCCCTTCCAGTTCCAGGGTTCAGGAGAAGGCCCAGGTCACCCACCTGGCCAGCACTGGGCACAAGCAAGGGGTGCTACCCCTGGGCCACTTGTCTGTCCTGAGCTGGGCATTAATGAGCTGCTCTAGAGGCTGCCCCCATCCTGGCCCTGGGACTGACATTGCCCTCACCCCCTAGATCCAGGGGGGGATGCCCAGGCAGGGGCCTCCTTGCTCTGTTCTGTCCCTTTGCTCCAAGAGACACCGCCTGCCCCATAGAGTGGAGCAGGACCTGCAGCCCCCACCGCTGCCCTCACTGCCGCCCACACCAGGGCCCCGTGACCTGCTCGGGCTACAGTGCACATGTGATCTGGCCTGGTGACGGGCCGACTGGACATATTCCAGAACTGCCCATCCAGGCCCATCTCTGCGGCAGACCTGGCCAAAGCTAGTGTTTCCTTCATGGACCCGGAAGACAGGGCCAAGTGCTTTTGCTGTGGCCCAGAGCTGAGCCGCTGGGCAGCTGACCATGACCCGACACCAGAACACTGCAGACTCTACTCTCTGTGTGGCCACATCCTGGCCCGGGGCAGCTGGGGAGACCAGGACCATGTGGATGGGCAGATCCTGGGCCTGCTGCACTCCCTGGCAGAGGAGGAAGACGAGGAGGAGGCTGGGGCCACCTTGCCCGCCTTCCCCGGAATGGGCTCTGAGGATATGCGGCTGGCCTCCTTCTACGACTGGCCCTTGACCGCAGGAGTGCCACCTGAGCCTCTAGCTGCTGCCGGCTTCTTCCACACAGGTGAGTCCCGGGGCTTCTGCTATGGACCTGAACACTATTCCAGGACTCTTCTAGGCCAAGGTGTTGCCTTTTTCATGAGGCCCTCCCCCCACAGGGGTTGGAGGTCCTGCAGCCTGTCTGTGGCATGTTCAGGGGTCTGCCCCTCCTGGAGTCTCTGCTGGCCTCAGCCTGGGGGTGTCAGCTTCAAGGCCTGCCACTGTGGCCATGCTGGTACCCCTGCTGCCCAGGGTTTCCCAGCACCCTCTGTGAGAGAGGCAGGTGAGCCAACACTGCCTAGGTCCACAGGGCTGGCAGAGGTTGGGCATGGCCATGGGTGATCACTCGGCCTATGGCCAGTTTCTCGGGCTCTGAACACAGACCCTCAAGCACTGGTCTAACTGTGACTCTGGCCTGCACCTCGCCCCACAGCTGGGGGCCCATGTGGTCAGGCCTGAGCGCAGGGACCGGCTCTTCCCCTACCAGGATAAGGGGTGGCAGTAGGAACACCTGGAGCTTCATAAGTATTGGCACTGTGGCAGTCATGGTTACCAACAGGCTCAAGGATCAGTCCAGGCTCTGTCTGGGAAAGAGGCCAGACCCACACAGCTGGGGCAGCTGGGGCTCAGTAGCTGAAATGGTTAAGCATTTCGTGGAGGGACAGTCCCAGCTCACCTGCCTCCCTAACCTGGGCAGGGGGCCCAGAGGCACAGAGTTCTGGGCCAGGACTGTCCAGGGCAGGTTCGGAGGAAGTTATCAGCTGTGTAGGCAAAGCCCTATATCGATCCCTGCGCCCCCCAATTTTGTGTACGAGGAGGTGGGGTCTCTAGGAGTGGGGTCCCCTGCCCATAGAAAGAGGCATGAATCCCTGAAGCCAAGCCAGGCACCAGTCTGGCATTTGAGGGCAGCCCCCTTTCCTTATGCTGAGAATCTGTCCTGGGGAAGCGTGACCTGGGGAGGGCCTCTTGTGTCCTTGAAGCTCCCAGGCTGCAGGCACTCCAGGCCCTGGAGCTCTGCCCCACCCACCAGCTCTGTGGACAATGAGAATGCCAGCTCAACCCTTTCCAGAACGTTCTCGGTCTGCCTGACATTGTTGTCCTTATTCCACCTTTGACACCAGTGAGGTGCACGTGAAACACCTCACCCAGTCCCTCAGGGGAGCTCCCCAGAAACTATCCTCCCCACCCCACCCCAGCTCTCAGCCCTGGAGGGGCCACTCTAGGGGCCATGGGCTGGTCAGTGTCTCTGCTGTACCCCAGGCCAGCAGGACAAGGTCCGGTGCTTCTTCTGCCATGGAGGTCTGCAGAGCTGGAAGCGAGGGGACGACCCCTGGACTGAGCATGCGAAGTGGTTCCCCAGGTAACGACCATGGCGTCCTCAGGTCTGCACTCAGGGGCCTCCTTGACCCATGGGCCCAGGGACCACAGCACCCTCAGGTCTGCCCCCAGGGACCTCCTTGACCCATGGGCCTGGGGTGTTGGGAGAGTTCCCTGCCAGATGGCACTCCTGGCTGGCAGCAGGCAGATCAGCGGCAGGTAGGCTGGCTCCTTGCAGGAGCCCCTCTCTGGGAAGGCTGGGGGCTCCTGGGACGCTTTCCTAATGCTCTGCACAGGCTGGCTCCAAAGTGGGCAGGAGCGGAGGGCAGGACCCTCCGTGGGCTTGAGCCTGACTGGGGGGCTCTGACAGTCCCAGTCCAGTCTCCATGGGAACCCACTGTCCACAGGTGTCAGTTCTTGCTCCAGTCAAAGGGAAGAGACTTTGTACACAGTGTCCAGGAGTCTCGCTCCCGGCTGCTGGGGGCCTGGGTGAGTTTTGCCTCCCCTGGGGTCTCTGGGTGGTGGTAGTAGTGGGGGTCTGCTCACTCAAGGCTCCTTCCAGGACCGATGGGAAGAGCCAGAAGCCACAACCCTTGCCACCCCACCAGGTGAGAGCTGTGATGCCAACCTGTGCCGTTTCCAGGCACCTGCAGCCTGCACTGTAGCTGGGTCTGACATTGGGGAGGGCAGAGACTGCCTGACCAGCGGGTGTGAAGCTGCTGTGGGGATTTGCTTCATAGCCTGAGGATGGGTGTGGGGCACCAGGGCCAGAGGGGCTTCTGCCCCAACACCCCATCTGCATCTTGCTCCTCCCATGGCCTCACTGCTGGCAATAGTGCCCAGCACATAGCGCCCGTAGCCACTGCCCAAGCGGTGGGACAGGCAGAGTGCCCTGGCCAAGGGGCAGCTCCTTGGTGACTCCTCCAGGAAGCCTCTGGATTCTGTGTGCTGTGGGAGGTGTGGGGAGGACCATGGCTAGCAGCAAGGGCACTGATGTCATGCCTCCTTTTGTGTGGGGACCAGACATCAACAGCCACTGGGCCTGTCTCTAGGCTGGGCCTTGCTTTCCCCTGGAGGACAGACCTAGAGTCCATTCCTAACTGCCCACAGCTCCCATCCACAGGGACCCTGAGCCATTCATGCCCAGAAGAGAGGCCCAGACTGAAGGTGCCCCAGAAGCAGGTACAGGGCTGAGGCCTCCTTGGGGCAGGGGCTGGGGGAGGGCAGCGGCACCACAGCCCACCTCTCCCCATTGGCCTTCTGGAGGCCGAGGGCTGGGCCTGTCCCCCGTAGAGAAACCAGCTGACCCAGTGTGTGGTGGGCTCTCGGTCCCCTAGGAGCTGGGGCTGTGGCACAGGAGCTGCGGCAGCTGCAGGAGGAGAGGATGTGCAAGGTGTGTCTGGACAGGGCTGTGGCTGTGGTCTTTGTGCCCTGCGGCCACCTGGCCTGTGCGGAGTGCGCCCCCAGCCTGCAGCTGTGTCCCATCTGTCGGACCCCTGTCCACAGCCGTGTGCGCACCTTCCTGTCTTAGGTAAGTGCCCCACGCTCTTCTGCTGGGCAGAGCAAATGGCACCTGCCCTGCTGGCTCCTCTGCCTTCAGTCCCCTTAGTGGTCCTGTGGGGACCACACCCCAGTAGAGCCAGGAACAGGGTGGCAGCCGGGCTGGGACAGTGGTCTGGCCTCAGACATGTGCAGAGAAACACAGGAAGGGCTGGTCAGGCTGACCCAGGCCAGAGATGTGCCAGGACCTGGGACATGCGTGGGCGGGGAGCCATCAACTGCCAGAGAAGCAGATGGGACACCCCTGCAATACTCCCTGCAGCCTCTCAAAGGACTGTGATTGTCCCCAGGCATACAGAGCATAGGGCAGTGGACAAGTCCCCTGTGAGAGACGCTCACCCTTCCTTCTCTGCTCTAGCCGCAGCACCCAGCCCCTCTCAATCAGTCCAGACCACGCAAGACAGGCCTGACCCACTTGTTCCCGGACTGCAGCCTAGGACAGAGAAGGAAGCCCCTGCTGGGCATCAGGGTGGATTTACTGTTCCCACGTGTGGATGTTTCAGAATATAAATAAAGTGGAGGCTTCTCCCCGGCACAGTGCTGTGTCGGCACTGCCCTATCCCCTAAAGGTCACTGTCCATCCTCTTTCCAACTCCTTCCCCGTTCTGTTTTTTTTTTTTTTTTTCGAGACAGAGTCTCACCCTGTCACCCTCAGTAGAGTGCTGTGGCATCACAGCTCACAGCAACCTCCAACTCTTGGACTTAAGTGATTCTCTTGTCTCAGCTGCCTGAGTAGCTGGGACTACAGGCACCCACCACAACACCCGGCTCTTTTTCTGTTGCAGTTGTCATTGCTGTTTTAGCTGGCTGGAGCAGGGTTCAAACGTGCCACCCTTGGTATATGGGGCCGGCACCCTACCCACTGAGCCACAGGCGCCGCCCACCGTTCTTATTTTTTCTGTCTTAAGAACTTTTGGAAAGGAACAGCCTGGGCTCCTCCTCCTTTCATTTATCAGCTCCTGATCTCTGGGATTTGGGGGACCATTTGCCCAAGTCCTCCTTCCATGTCACCAGGAAGGGCCTGGCTACCACTCAAGCCCACAGCTTGTGGGGGCCCAGCCCCACCTGGGGCTGTATCAGCCTTAGCTCCTGGGGATTGGAGACCAGCCTGAGCAAGAGCAAGGTGGGCTGATGGGGCTTTGCTGGTGACACTTTTCCTGCCTCCCTCCCCCCCAGCAGCAGCAGTGCAGGGCCAGGCCCACTGTTGGTGCTACCAAGGGAGATGGACATGGGATTTCCAGAGCCTTTTCTTCTGTGTCTTGCCTTTTTTCTTTTATTTAAGAAAAAGGAAATGACAAACTTTCTCTTAAGTCTGGGCCAGGCCCTGCCCTCTGCTCTGCTGATGTCAAGCAAGTGAATCTGTGGGGCCTGGGGAAGACTGGGAAGGTGGGCTGTGTCACAGTGGTCTATGGTCGCCGAGGCTGGAGGTAGCAGGGGTGGATCTGGCTGCTCCCTCACTTATACCAGCCTGTGTGGCAAGGCCAGGTCAGAGACCATCAGGAAGGGCAGTGACCTGGGGAGGGCCGTGGATGGCCCCTTGGGGGACTGGAAATGCAAGTCAGGCACAGTCCAGGACAGGGAGGGCTTTGGGCTTCTGGCAGAAAGGGGTTACCCCAACCCTAACTCTAATCCTCTAGAGCCCCAGCTGGGCCTCCCCTAGCTGGGCCTCCTCTGTCCGGCACAGGGCAGGTTTTGCCCCGTTTGCTGGCTCCGGCCACAAAATGCAGGGAAGCCATGGGGAGATGGGCTCCGGCCTGGGCTGGGGGGGTGCTGTGTGAGCTGCCCCCAAGTTCTTTATTTCCTTCTCCTCCATCACGGGAGCTGAACTCCTGCTAACTTGGATGGTCCCTGCCTCAATGGGCCTTTACCCTTAGGACGTGTGTCTTTAGGTATCTCTAGGGCTGGGTGGCCCAGGGACAGCGCAACTTTCCTGGAAAAGGCCACCTTGCCTGACTCCCTGACCCCAAATGGGATCATGTGCAGAGAGGGGCTGTATGGCCAAAGCCCTTCTGAGGAGGTCAGCCCCAGCCTCCCCTGCCCCAGGCCTGGGGCCTGCACTGCTGCGGACGCTCAGGGCCAGGCCTGGTGGCTCACACCGGGGGTGTGGGGGGTGGATTGCCTGAGCTCAGGAGTTGGAGACCAGCCTGAGCAAAAGCAAGACCCCTATCTCTAAAAATAGCCAGGCTTTTTGGTGGGTGCTTGTAGTTCCAGCTACTTGGGAGGCTGAGGAGGAAGGATAGCTCTAGCCCGGGAGGTAAGGCTGCAGTGAGCTGTGATCACACCACTGTAGCCATGTGGGATAGTGAAATCTTATCTCTAAAAAAACCCTATTTTTTAAAGGAAAAAGAAGACCCAACCACCTCCTGAAGGCATCACCTTCTAACACCATCTCATTGGGGATTAGGATTCCCAGATATGAGTCTTGAGCGACACCAGCGTTCAGTCCATAGGTGTGCTCTCAGGAGAAAGGCGAGGGAGGTGTGAGGGGTGGGCCAGGAGGGACTCCCTGCTAGAGCCCAACCTCGGGGCAGCTCCACAGCACAGCTCTACCCTGACAAGGGTCCCTTGCCCCCATCAGTCATTGGCTGAGCCTGGGTAGGGTGTAACCTCTTAGGCAAGGAGACCTTTTGCAATGTGACTCTGGGAAAGGGGATGCCAGGAGCCCTGTGCACCAGGAGGCCCACACCTGGGGAGGGGAGTCCAGAGAGGCACACTCCAGATGACTGTGCAGGAGCCGGGCTTGACTGAAGATGCCCTGCTCCTGCTGGCGACCTCCCACCCTTCCCTCCTAACAGTGCTCAGAAGCAACAGGGATCAGGTGTGTCTGTGGAACCTCAGGGGGTCTGACTGCTCCCTAGAGGCCAGCGGGGGCCCACATACCTCCAGGAACTCCTCCAGTGTTGCAGTTAACACCCCTGGGGGTGGGCTGTGGGCTCTGGGCTGAGCTGAGTCCAGAGGAGACTAGGGTTGAGGCCCTGGGGCTCTGGCCAGAGGATGGGGTCAGAAGTCATTTCAAGGTGTCTACTGATCTTGTAATATTTGAGGTTTGGGCCACTGGCCTGCAACTACACACTTAGATACCACATTGGCACTTCCTGACACTACCTGCATTGCCAGGGCAGGAAGGTGCTCTGACCTTATAGCCATCTGGGTACAAACCTTGGCTCTACCACTTACTGGCTTCTCGACCTTGGGAAAATTACTGAATTGTATCTCAGTTTCCTCATCTAACAATGGGTTCATGTAGAAAGAGCATGCATGGTTGCCATGAGGTTTTAATGAGATCTTCATAAAGCCCAGGGCCTCCACCATGGTGAGTGCTTAGGAAGTGTGGGCCCCTGGCTTGAAAGGGAAATTGGAGAGAATCCCATTTTGCAGATGGGAAGACTGAGTCCAGGGAGAGGCAATGGGTTGCTTTGTGTCCCACAGTGACTTCACAGGTGACCTAGACTCCTGCCTGGACTACAGTAGCTTCATGCCTGCTCACTCACATGTGGGTGCCAAGAGCCCTTGCCTGCGAAGCCATTTACTCTGATGTTTTCATTTCACTATCTTTGTATTAATCTGCTCAATTTTATACACACTGAGAACCAGGGGGGTGGAACCGTAAAGATGATATTACTATGACTGAAAATTAATGGACTCTAATTAATGGTTCTAAAAGAAAAACAAATTATCTGATATCTGAATACTTTAGAGTAGTAAAACATTCTCAGTTTGCAGCTGTGTGTTCTGTACCATCCATCGCTTTATTTTCCAGATTCCACTATTGTTATTGGGCGTTTTCTCCCTTCTGTTACTCGGTCACTTATGAACCTTGAGAATTTCCTGGGAAGGGCCCCAGGTCCTGCTCCGGGGGACAAGCAGCCCCAGGACTCCGGGTCTGGCTGGGACTGGCTGACCAGGAAGCACCACAACTTTTGTCTTAGAATCAGAACGGGGCGTCCCCTTGCACTGGTTGTTTGGTCACCTGATGCCAGCTGTTGGCTTCACCTATGCCCCTTCCAGGAATGCCTTCTCTTTTCAACTTCTTTTCCTTCATAGTCTGCTTCTTTCAGGAAGCCCTCTGAGACTAATCAGCATATGGCTCCCACTATCTGACTCACACAGCCTATACTGTCCAGCCCACAGGATCTTGTGCTGAAATCTACACTGTTCATGTAGCCCCTGGTGCCAGATGCTCTTGGTGCCTGTGCACAGCCCTCAGCCCTCCCATCTCTGTGCAGAGCAACAGCTTCCTACTGCAAATATTACTGAGCAAGCCACACTTGCTTCTCAACACACACAGAAGCCAACACCATGGCACTAGCTTTTGAGAAAAGCAAAGCTTTATTGCAAATCAGCTGGCAAGGACACAGCAGGCAATCCTCAAATCTGCCCTTCCCCCCTCCCTCCCTCAGCCCGCTGGAAGCTGTGGCAGGTTTTATAAGTGGAGCGTAATAAGAAGGATCTTACTGGAGCAGGCCAGGAGTTGATGCCGAGGCTCACTTAATTCAGTCCCTGTAGCACAAATCTGAGCACTCTGGTTCCTCCTATGGTTGACATTTTAGTTCCCACTAGCTCTGGGGCACAAATCCAGCCCACTGGTCCACCTAGGCATGCTCAGCATATGTGACCTGGAACCTTGGGATTCATAGCAACTGAAAAACAACTCACCGTTTTATTACATAAAAATTGAACTAGATTGGGCCAATTCTGTGGTTACATAAGAACTGGTGACTCTCTCCTAAGGGCTTCCTCAGACTGCAGGGTGCTCATTTGGGCAGGCTGGAAGTGTGGAAAGTGGAGCATGCCCAGGGGAGCTTCTAAACATTCACAGAGAGAAGCACAAATAAATCGCAAGGATATCTCTTTGTACTCACTAGACTGGCCGCAATAAAAAGATTGCCAATGTTAAGTGTCAACAAAGATGGGGAGCAACTGGGACGGCCATATTCCTGGTGGAAGCATAAAGTGGTACAACCACTTTGGAAAACCGTTCAATCTGTACCTACCCCATCACCTAGAAATTTCCCTTTTAGGTTCACTCAGCAATGGAAAGAAACTAGTTACTGACACACACTCTACATGGATGAATCTCAAACACATTAAGTGAAAGAGGCATCTTGAGAAAGAACATTTTGCATGATTCTCTCGGATTAGGTATGGAAGGAGATTAAAGGGAGGTGGGAGAGAATTCTTCTGGATCAGAAAGGTGGTGAGGGCCCTGGAGTTACATGAGGAATTTGGCGACCTACTTAACCAAGTATGTGCTGTTGCTGTAAAGCATGATTTCTGGCCTGTGACCCAGGCCCTCTAGCCTGTGACAAAAACCAAAGATAGTGATCCTCCCATAAAATAAAGACAAGTATCCCCAGCATAGAACAATGTACACCATAACTGCCACAAACATCACCAGACTAACAGACACCATCATATTATCACTAGTAAAAAAGTTAATAATTATTGATACAGAATAAAGAAACTTGGGTTTGTGTGACAACTGAGTCAATCCACAACCAATGACACCAGGACAGCCGGCCTGATTCCTGACGGGGGCCAGCAGGAATTCATACGTAAGGATCTGGGAGGAGCTGGGTCGCAGTGGATGCACTGACCAGCTGCCTCGGTGTGGCCGCTCCTCTCCCTAGCGAGGGCGGCCCCGTCCCACTCTCTGGAAAAGCCTCTAAGTGAAGTCTCCCTTCTCTCCGCTATGCCGGAGCCCCCGCCGCCTCACTCCCGCACCCAGCTCCTTGCTCTCCCTGGGACTCGGCCCAACTTGCTGGTTCTCCTGGGCCACCAGACCCAGGCCGGCCGGGTAGCTCAGAGGCGAACGCTCAGCCCCCGGCCCCAGTCTTCACAAGGAGTCCAGGAGCGAGAGACCAAGCCGCGGGAACGCTCGGCCCCCGGCAAGGGGCGCATGGGCGGCACCTGCCACACCTCTGAGCTGCACCTGTTACCGCCCGTGCGCGGCTCCTCGATGAAATGCTCATTCTTCATGATTTCTAGAGTCACAACGACCAAGGAAGAGCACATCGGGCACACAGAAAAGAAAAGTAAAAAACAAAACCGAGTCCATCGCTTCTGCTCTCCCAGAAGTCACGCCTGCGGCGCGACTGCGCAACCTCAGCGCCGGAAGCGCTGGGCACCCGGATCCGCCGCGTCTCCACGGTGACCGCCGGTCGCGCTGAGGAGGAAGTCCCGCCCCTGCCAGCCCCTGCCAGCTCCCGTGAGGCCTTGCGAAGTGCAACGTAGCCGGAAGCTGGTGGCGGCCGGTGGGCGACCAGCGCGCAGTCTCTGTGCAGCTCCGCGGCGTGACCCCGGCCCGACTCCGGCCCTACCGGACCCGATCCCGGCCCGGCCTGCCGCCCCGCCCACCAGGTAAACGCGCGGCTCGGTGGTGCGGACGCGGCGTCGCCCCGGGCCGGTCGCCGGCTCTCCGCGCCGCAGCCGCCCCCGCCCGGGCTGCTCCCACAGGCTCTGCCCGAGTCCGCCTCGCTCTCTCCAGCTGCCCTCGGCCCTAGACCTCGGGACCATGGTCGGGGGACATCGCCGCCGCTCTTGCTTCCGCGGCTGCCCCCACCCCGGGTCTGGAGACCTTTATCTGTTACGGGGTTCCCACCCACATCCCCCGGGGCGAGCTGGGCCCTACCCGGGCCCCTCGGACCTGGACGCAGCGCCCAGTCTGCCCCTCTGAGGCCGCGCCGGCTCGCACCCTGCGCAGGGACAGCTCTGCCCTGTCGGAGAGGGCAGCTCGCTTTGTTTTCCTGCTTACCCTTTGACGTGAATGATCATCTTGGGGGAGGCAGGAAAGGAAACCGGGAAGGGGCTTTTCAAACTTTTTTCCAGTTTACGTGGGTTAGAAGCGCTGTGCATCCTTTCTGCCCTGTTAAAAACTTGATTGCAAACCACTAACTCTGAGGAATAGTTCTGCAGGCCGAATATTCCTGCCATGCTGTTAGCGATATCAACAAAATGGTGCTCTTAGTGATGCCTGAGTGACACACCTCTGGATTTGTCTTTATCTCTTTTGGGAACCATATCCGTGCCAAGCTCAGAAATAGTTTATGTTTTAGAAGGAGAAAGGGCTGTTGTTCTTAGACATGGATATTCTGGGTGCTTTGAACAGTTTCTGATAGAGACAACCTGTCTACATGTTACTTGCGGTACTGCCCTGGGGACTGAGCAATGCCCTTAAATCTCTCTTTTGATCTCTCATGTTGAATATGTTCTGAGTTAAGGACTTAACATTTTGTAGTCTAACAAATGGCTTAATGAACTAAGAAAATGTGTCTTCATTTGGTTCAGCATTTACCAAAGTTGTGTCTGCTTACAGAAGGAGATAAGCGTTTATGTTGGTTTGGGGTGTTGAATATTCTTGGGTTATTTTTCAAGATAAATCTTATTTATGCTTTTGAAATTTAGGAGGTGTTTTCTTGTTTTTAAACTTAGTATTTCAGAGAACTAGGCCTGTCAAACATCCAAAATTGGTCATGTAGAGGAGTTCTTTTAAAATCCAAGCCGAGTCATTCACTTTTTACACGTTTCCTCTCTCCAATGGTTCTGTGAATATCCTCTGCTTTATTTTACACAGAAATTCAGAGCACTCTCATCAGGGTTCTGACCTTTGTGTACCTGTGTCTTTTGACCACGTCGTAAGCCCCTGAGGTAAGGTAGTTATGTGGAAACAGGGCTGAGAGTGGAGGCATGGAACCGTCTCCTGCAGCTTGGCAGCCGTGACCGTGACTGTGGGTGGACCACCTGGCTGTGCACAGGCTAGTTTGTTCACAGCCTGTGTGTGCACCAGCTCAGCACAGGGCCCCCGTGTGGCTGCAGTGAGAAGAACGTGTCCAGAGGGCTTTATGAACTCAAAATGTAGAGGCTCAGTGGATGGCTGTATTCCTGCTGAACGGGTGACTCTAGGCCAACTCCTGCAGGCAGTAGTTACCTCTCAGGCGTTCACCTCACGATCTGTGGTTTTAGGGTACTGGAGTGCATGGCACAGAGAACGAGTTTATTTACTAACTCCCAATAGCTTGAAAATGGGTACTAGTGACATTGGGCTTTGAGATTCAGAAGGTGTGGTTGTGTGGAGAGCCCGGACTCCCTCAGTGAATACCTTCTCTCTGCATTTGGAAGATGAACATGAACTGTGGCACAGAGGGTTTTCTGATTTTTTTTTTTTTTTTTGTAGAGACAGAGTCTCACTTTATCGCCCTGGGTAGAGTGCCGTGGCGTCACACTGCTCACAGCAACTTCCAGCTCTTCGGCTTAAGCGATTCTCTTGCCTCAGCCTCCCTAGTAGCTGGGACTACAGGCGCCCGCCACAGCGCCCGGCTATTTTTTTGTTTTGCA
>CAUYON010202675.1:0-13827 GCA_963573935.1 Arctocebus calabarensis
CTCTCTCCTCTTTCCCATTGGTTTCAAAGTAGGGCTGAGTACATTGGCTTTTTCTTCCATTCTTGAGATACTTTGCTAAGAAGAATAAAACACTTTTTATTATTATTATTTATCCAGCTCCATCCATGTAAACATGAAAGAGGTAAAGTCTCCATCTTTCTTTAAGGCTGCATAATATTCCATGGTGTACATATACTACAATTTATTAATTCATTCGTGGGTTGATGGGCATTTGGGTTTCTTCCATGACTTAGCAATTATGAATTGGGCTGCAGTAAACATTTTGGTGCAAATATCTTTGTTATAAAGTGATTTTAGGTCTTCTGGATATATACCTATTTGACGAATTGAAGGATTGAATGGCAGGTCTATTTTTAGATCCCTAAGTGATCTCCAAACATCTTTTCAAAAGGAATGTATTAGTTTGCATTCCCACCAGCAGTGCAGAAGTGTTCCCTTTTCTCCACATCCATGATAACATCTCTGGTTTGGGGATTTTGTCATGTGGGCTAATTTTACTGGAGTTAGATGATACTTCAAAGAGGTTTTGATTTGTATTTCTCTGATGATTAAGGATGATGAGCATTTTTTCATGTGTCTGTAAGCTGTGCACCTGTCTTCTTCAGAGAAGTTTCTCTTCAAGTCCCTTGCCCGCCCTGAGATGGGATCACTTGTTCTTTTCTTTCTAATATGTTTAAGTTCTCTGTAGATTCTGGTTATTAAACCTTTCTCAGAGACATAACCTGCAAATATCTTCTACCATTCTCAGAGCTGTATGCTAGCTTTACTTACTGTGTTTTGGGCTGTGCAGAAGCTTTTTAGTTTGATCAGATCCCAGTAATGTATTTTTGGTGTTGTTTCAATTGCCCCGGGGTCCTCCTCATAAAATATTCGCCAAGGCCGATTACTTCAAGTGTTTTCCCTGCACTTATAGTATTTTTATTGTTGCATGTCTTAAGTTTAAACATTTAATCCAGTGAGAATCTATCTTAGTTAATGGAGAAATGTGTGGGTCCAGTTTCAGTCTTCTACAGGTTGCCAGCCAGTTTACCCAGCACCATTTGTTAAATAGGGAATCTTTTCCCCAATGAATGTTTTTAATAGGCTTATCAAAGTTCAAATAATGGTAAGTAGCTATCTCTTGGTTCTCAATTCTGTTTCTTACATCTACCTCTCTGTTTTTGTGCCAGTACCATGTTGTTTTGATCACTATCAATTTATAGTATAATCTGAGGTCTGGTAGCATGATTCCTCCTGCTTTGTTTTTATTTCTGAGTAATGTCATGGCTATTCAAGGCATTTTCTGACTCCATATAAAATGAAGTATTTTTTTTTTGAGATATTCAAAGTATGACAGTGGAGCTTTAATAGGGATTGCATTAACATTGTATATGGCTTTGTGTAATATGGACATTTTAACAATGTTGATTCTTCCCAGACATGAGCCTGGTATGTTTTTCCATATGTTAACGTCTTCAGTTATTTTGTTTTTTAGAGTTTCATAGTTCTCTTTATAGAGATCTTTTCAGCTTTGCTATTGTTGGTATATATAAAGGCTACAGATTTATGAGTGTTGATTTTGTAACCCAAGATGCTGCTGTATTCCTTGATCACTTCTAAGAGTTTTGTAGTAGGATCCCTGGTGTTTCCAAGATATACAATCATATCATCTGTGAAGAGTGAAAGTTTGATCTCCTCTGACCCTATATGGATATCCTTGATCGCCTTTTCTTGCTTAATTGCAGTGGTTAAGACTTCCAATACAATGTTGAAAAGCAGTAGAGACAATAAGAAACCTTGCCTGGTTCCTGATCTCAGTGGAAATAATTTCAATTTAACTATTCAATATAATATTGGTTATGAGTTTGCTGTAGATGGCCTTTATCACTTTAAGAAATGTCCCTTCTATACCCATTTTCTTAAGTGTTCTGATCATGAAAGGATGCAGATATTATCAAAAGCTTTTTCTACATCAATTGAGAGAATCATATGGTCTTTGCTTTTTATTTTGCTTATGTGATGAATTATATTTATAGATTTATGTATATTGAACCAGCCTTGAGATTCTGGGATAAAACCACTTGGTCATGGTGTATAATTTGTTTGATGTATTGCTGGATTCTGTTTGATAGGATCTTCTTGAACATTTTTGCATCAGTATTCATTAGTGATATTGGTCTATAATTTTCTTTTCTTGTTGGGTCTTTTCCTGGTTTGGTGATCAAGGTGATGTTTGCTTCATAGAATGTGTTGGGTGGTATTCCTTCTTTTTCTATATTTTGGAGAAGATTAAGTAATATAGGTACTAGTTCCTCTTAGGCTTGGTAGAATTCCAATGTGAAGCCATCTGGTCCTGGGCTTTTCTTTTTAGGGAGATTTTGTATTGTTGATGCTATTTCAGAACTTGAAATAGGCCTCTTCAACATTTGCACTTCATTCTGGCTAAGTCTAGGAAGGTGATATGGTTTCAAGTGTTGGTCAGTTTCCTTCAGATTTTCATATTTCTGAGAATAAAGTTTCTTGTAATATTCATTAACGATTTTTTAAATTTCTGAGGAGTCTGTTGTTATTTAGCCTTTACCATTTCTGATTGATGAAATTAGAGACTTTACTCTTTTATTCCTGGTTAGGTTAGCCAAAGGTTTATTGATTTTATTGACCTTTTCCAAAAACCACCTTTTTGATTTATTGTATAATCCTTTTGTTTTCAATTTCATTTAATTCTGCTCTAATTTTGATTATTTGTTTTCTTCTGCTGGGTTTGGGATTGGAATGTTCTTCCTTTTCCAGTTATTTGAGTTGTCCCATTAAGTTGTTAACTTCCTCTATTTACATTCTCTTTAGGAAGGCTTGCAGTGTTATAAATTATCCTCTTAGAACTGCCTTTCCAGTATCTTTTAAGTTCTGGTAATTCATGTCTTCATTATCATTTTGTTCCAAAAATTTGGTAATTTCCTCTTAATCTCATCTATGAACCAGCTATAGTTCAGCATAAGGTTATCTTTTCCATGTTTTTGTACGAGTATGCAGATTCCTGTTATTACTGAGTTCAACTTTTATTCCATGATGGTCTGAGAAGATGCAAGGAATAATTTCTATTCTTTTAAATTTGCTGAGGTTAGACTTGTGACCTAAGATGTGATGGATTTTGGATATGTTCCATAGGCTGATGAGAAGAATGTGTATTCAATTTTGTTAGAATGAAATGTTCTGTATATGTCTGTTAAATCCAATTGTTGAATGGTTAACGTTAAGTCTAAAATTTCTTTGCTGAGTTTCTTATTGGAGGATCTATCCAACACTGCCAAAGGAGTGTTAAAATCTCCGACTGTTATGGTGCTGGAGGAAATCAAGTTGCTCATGTCTATTAGAGTCTCTCTTATAAATTGAGGTGCATTCTGATTGGGTGCATAAATATTAATAATTAAAATCTTATCATGTTGAGTTTTACCCTTAAAAGTATGATGTGGCCATCCTTATCTTTCCTGACTTTTATTAGTTTAAAGCCTATTGTTTCTGTGAATAAAATTGCAACACCTGCTTATTTCTGATTTGCATTTGCCTGAAATATAGATGCCCATCCCTTCACCCTGAGTCTCTATTTATCTTTTAAGGTAAGATGAGATTCTTGTATACAACAGATATCTGGACTAGCTTTTTTATCTAGCCAGCCAACCTGTCCCTCTTTAGAGGACAATTTAAACCATTCACATTAATTGAGAATATTTATAAGCCTGGTAGAATTTTGGGTATCAAAATTTTCAAAAGTCCAGTGGACAGTTTTAATCCTTTAGCCTGTGGAAGTTAGAAATTGATCAAATATTTCTGAGTGAGTTTACTTTGGTAGTAGAGGATTGTGCTGGTCATCATGCAGGAGAGGTCTGAGAATATCCTGGAGAGCTGGCTTAGTTATGGCAAATTTCTTCAATATGTGAATGTCATTAAAGTATTTAATTTCTTCATCATAAATGAAACTCAGTTTAACTGGATACAGGATCCTGGGTTGAAAATTATTTTGTTTTAGGTGATTAAAAGTTGATGACCGCCCTCTTCTAGCTTGATAGTTTTTAGCAGAGAGATCTGCAGTCATTCTAATATTGTTCCCATTATAGGTTATGGTTTTCTTAAGTCTGGCTGCTTGCAGAATTTTCTCCTTCATATTAACTTTGGTGAAGTTAATTATAATGTGTCTGGCAGATGCCTTATTTGGGTTGAGTCATGCTGGTGTTCTGAAACTGTCTGCTATCTGAATTTCAGAATCTTTTGGCATGTCTGGGAAGTTCTCCTTGATTATCTCATGGAGTAGAGCATCTGGGCCTTTAGAAGCCACCTTGTTGCGTTTAGGAATTCCTATAAGGTGCATATTAGTTTTCTCCTACATATCCAGTGCTCTTAGAGAGAATGATTCATTTTTGCTCTCCACTTCTTTTCCTTTTTGAGAGTTTGGGAGCATTCAAAAGCTTTGTCTTCAATGTTAGAAATCCTTTCTTTTGCCTGCTCCATTCTGTTACTAAGGGATTCTACTGTATTTCTCAGATCTTTGAGAGCTGCATGTTCTTATCTCATTGTTTCAAAATCAGCCTGAGACACTGGGGACCTGCTTGGTGTGGTGGGGGCCTAAGTGGCTCTATCTTGTTTTCAGCTGGTCTCTGTCCAATTTTAGTGAATCAGTAACTCTGAGTTGTAGTCTCCACTATTGTTTATTTCCTTGGGATTGCAGCTCACCTCAGCAGGGTTAATTTGCATTCTTCAACCTTCTCTCTTGGCTCAGCTCTAAACCAGCTGCTTATTTGCTAAACTTCTGTCCTTTAACTCTTCTTTTAGATGGGAGCCTCTGTGGAAAGTTGGCTCCACTCAGTCATCTTGCTTCCTAACCACCCCCACTTTTGTTTAGAGTTAGAGTCTCACTTTGTTGCTCTCCGTAGAGTGCTATGGCATCACAGCTCACAGCAACCTCCAGCTCTTGGGCTTAGGCAATCCTCTTGCCTCACCCTCCCAAGTAGTTTGGACTACAGGTGCCCACCACAATGCCTGGCTATTTTTTGTTGCAGTTTGGCTGGGGCTGGGTTCGAACCTGCCACCCTTGGTATATGGAGATGGCACCCTATTCACTGAGCCATAAGCACTGCTCAATCTTCCAATTTTTTAAAAGTTTCCCAATTAAATATATTTGGGAAACATGTGAGATTTCCAGCTCTTAAGGTGCTTTTTATACATGTCTATGAAAGACTATGTAGAATCTAATAAGGAATCCTTTTTAACTTTCTGAACCTAGTATACCTCAAATATATATAACCATACAATTTATTAACATAGTATCTCTTTGTGTTTCGGGAGGTGCTGCTGTAGATGGCTGCTGGTGATGCTTCTGATGGGTTTAGCTAAGTAGGTGCATATAATCTTCCAAAGTTTCCCTAAATAAAAACCTTAATTCTGTACTAATACAAATGGGCTTATTTTCAGATGTGAATCTCTTTTGGAAACAGCCAACCAACATTAGCAATGTTGGGGGAAAAAAATCATGTGTGGACTTGTTGCCTTGCTTATGACAGACAACAACACCTAAAAGATATTTTACCAATGTGAGAGAAGTATGCCTGATATTCTGTGAGGACTTTAAGAACTTAGCTTAGATGAGATGAAAAGGTGACTTACTCTCACCTGACAGATTTTATACCTCCTACATTTTTTTCAGTCACAGCCTTGTATTGTTTTTGAATAACACTAAATGTTTCTACCTTTGGACAGGCCCAATTGGTCAGATCTCAGATTTTTTTTTCCTGTATATAGCCCATTTTTAATTATGGATCATAACTTACCAGTTGCATTTCTGAAGAGAAAGTCTATTACCTCATTGTGTTTTAAAGATTTGATGATTGGCTGTATAGTTCTTTTCTATTTCAAATATTATAAGTATTTATGCTGGTTAGCATGAGATTCTTAACAGGATTTACAACTATTCCAGTTTTCTTATGAGTGTCCTGGTTTTAGTACTTAAGAGTCCCAAGCATGGCATTCCTCTCCCCAGGATTCAAACAGTCTTGGTTTTCAGTGATGGATACCACATCTTACAGAAGAAGTACAACCCCATGTGTCAGTCTAAAATATAGGTGCTAAAAGCAATGCTATTTTAGTGTCAAATAGATCCAGCAGGTATTATCTACCTTCCATAGTTATTGTTATTATTTCCTCCCCTTAGGTTGGCAACCAATTGCAATTCACACTAATAGACATTCCATTGTTCTTTCACTCCAATTGTTGCGACTCAAAGTGTATACCTTAAGTACAGTGTAATTATGAATGTTAACAGTCCATCTGTCTTTGACTTTGTTTATATATTACCTGTTGTACTTTGTGTCAAGTTAATGCCAATTTAGTTTTTAACATTATGCATATTGTGACCATGTTTTCTAAGAACTCGGATAATGAAAATGAGGATGATTATCATACCAATGCTAGCATTCCAGAAAAAGAAGGTTAAATGGCTGCTGTTTTAATGACAGATGGAAGAACTCACGCAAGTAGATTTGGGAGATAAATAATCAAAACAGAATATGTTGTAAAAGATACAGAAAAGAATTTAGAATCAGACTTCATAGAGATGGAGATGTAAAAATACACAGGGAGACTAAGCCCCATGATTTTGTCATGAGGCAGACAAAGTACTTCTAAGTCAATCAAAAGTTTTCTTTTCTCTTGTGAGGACATCAATCCCCAGTTGAATATAGTGGCCATTGAATTACCTTGGGCATAATACACAAACAAGCAGTGTGATGGTATTATTCTCTTGATTTCTTCCTGAAACAGGTTAAAATTACATTTCCTGATTGATACATTGCAGTTAAAATGTCATATGGGTGAGCATAAGGGGAAATATTTTGTAACAGTGTTGGCCCTTTCTGTGCCAGGATTAAATCTGTCAGATCTGACCAATATTTTCCATCAAGTCATCCCTAAATTATGGCAACAAGATCATGTTCCCTCTAGGTCTTTAGTACTTGAACTTTAAAAATGGGATATCAAAATATCTTCTTGATACTTAGAAAGATTTTAATGAGACTGCAGAAACATAAAACAAAAGATTATTGATATCATGTATATCCTCCACTAGACTTACCTAGCTGCATATGTGGCAGGCAATGCAAATATACATTTTGGCAAACTCTATTCATGTCTAAATGTCTTACCAAAGAAAATCAAAAGATCCTACCTGCTAAAATCCCATATACCTTATCTACAACAAAGAAAGGGTTTAATTGCTTTACCTGTGATATTGAGGCTTTTATAATGAAAGTTTTTGTTTTCTTTTAGCTTCTGCAAACATGCAGAAGAACTTAAAGAGATTTTAGACTTTACAGAAGTAGAAAGGGATAGCTATTTTTAGATATGTGTCTACAAAATGGCTATTATTATTGCTGGCTGTAAAAAACGTGCTATAATGTTGGCCTGCCCTAAATTATATTTCCCAAGTGTGGGCAAGAAGAATGTTTTTCTCTAATTTGGAAATATATTGAAGATGAGAATGGAGAAAAGGATCACAGGAAAACAAAGATTTATGTACCATTCCTCTAAAACTCTTCATGATTTTTAAGGAGAATATAAGCAGCCTAGAAAAGAACAACTGACTATATCCAAGTTGTTGGCTGGTATGTGTAGGATGTGACAAAAACTCATTCCGAAAAGAAAAAAATATATATATATGTTTTAAATAAAACTTCTAAATGAAAAAAAAAAGATAACATCTCCCATAGGGCAGCCAAGTTAGACAGGTCTTGCTAAACTCCTATACTTAAAACTATCTTACTTGAAATCCCACCCTGATTTCACAAGTTTGAATTGATTCTGTACTTTAAAACTATTTTACCTGACAAAGAGAAGAACGGCTTATGATGTCATCCAATATGCTTCATAGTGTTTTAAAAATGATGACCGTATTGGATATGGATTACCTATACGATACGTTTATAGATGCAGTAGACAGGATTGACAAACCACTGGTCTATCAAAACGGGCATGTAGATACAAAGTGGATTAGCATTTTTGGAAAGCTGGCTGGAAACTAATCCCTATACTTCTAAAATCCTGGTGTTCTTAGTAAGTAAACTCCTACGTCTTCCATGCTGAAAGACTTTTTCTGAGGGGATATTTGACCTGAAGTTACCACACTGGAGTGATAGCAAGACAGAGTAGCGTGGGCTTCAGAAGAATTCACCCAAAAGTCAAACAACATTTTATTTTACATTTGACTATATTTGGTTTTACCATGACATAAAGAAATAGAAAGTGTCCTAAAGATTTCAGGCAGTTTAAAAAAGTATTTCCAGAAAAGGAATCTTATAAATATCCCATTGCATCCTGAGACAGATGGAGACATGTCATTGTTATTTTTCATTATCTATAGGGAATACCTGTTTCTATTGTATTTTCTTTCTCCTTTCAAAATGACGTATATTTATGTATCTTTATGTTAAGAATACATGATAATATAGCCTATCATATTTAAATATCCAATAGTTTAAATAAAGTTAAAACTAATTTCTGTATCTGAGGACAGAAACCCTGTAGATAAAATATTGTTATATTTTTCTTATACATCTTAGTTCTGTTAACTGCTATTAATTGCCACCATTAAGCTATCCTGTTTTTTATTTAAATAATAGAATTAATGTCGCTGAAAAGCAAATAATATAGCCTACTTTCAAATAAAACTCTATGTAATAGGTAATGATATGGTTATTACATATTATATTGTGCTCTTTGTTTGGTTTTGTTTTTTGCTTGTTTGGTTTAACATTGCTGCGACCTGGGTTGGCTCTCTAAAAAGTTGGCTTCTGTATTCGCCACCAATAAACTTCTCACCAGCCTGTCCTGTGTTAAGGCAGGAAAGCAAATCTAAGCTTCATCAAGTGCCTCTTACTTAGAGAAGGTCATTCTTCTCATTGGCCACTGAAGGTAGAGGAGTTTTGTGTTATTGTTATTAGTTGCATGTAAGGGGGAGTCAATTATTCTCATAACTTTTGTATGCCATATGGAAATCTTTTTCTGTCATTTAAAAATGTTATTTGAGATTTTTTTTTTAAGTTTTTGTCTTAGTTTAAAAAGGGGGAGGATATGAAGCTTTCTATTAGTTCTCTAATGAGAGGCTGATGTTGAATTGACAATTGTTCATATATAACACCAATATTATATATTTATTTACCTGTTCATATTCAGTAGTTGGTTGGGGAAGGATACTTCTATTTAAAATCTCTTTCACACACTTAGGGTGCATCTTAGAAGGGTATGAGTGAAAATTACTAAATGCAGAATATAAATGTCTTCATATAGCGATTAAAAGGCCATGAAGGCTATGATAAATAGTTCAATGAAAATATTTCAGATTGTATATGAAGTCAGCACATTGTGCCCCATGATTGCAACTTTTATAATGAAAGTTTATAATGAAAGGAACATGTGGAATCTAAAAGAAAACAATTATTATTTAATAAAAATAAAAAATAAATAGAAAAAAAAATTCAGAAATTTTGTGAGCCAGTTGTTAAGCCCAGACATTACTGAAAATTGAATAATGTTTGGAATAAGCTCACAGTCAAATAAACTGCATTAAAAATGAAGAAATAAAAAATAAAATCTCTTCCACATGGTTAGAAAATGAAACTTTTATTTTCATTATTCTGCCCCTCATTCCCTTTCTCAAGAGCCCATAATGGATTCCTGGTATTCTAACCACTCTTGTGTGTCCTCCTTCATAACTTGTTTCTCACACAAACACCTAACACTCTTCCTCTCCCTCACATGCCCTAACATCTCTGTGCTTATGTCAGAGTATCCTCCTCCATTAGCTCTTTGGATCCTGTCTTACTCCTAACTATACTTCAAGGCCTCACACAAATGTCCTCTGCTCCACAGAACTCTCTTTTGACCATTTTCTAGCAACACACTTTTATGGAGCACTTGTTTTACTACTCGGCTGCCGTCTTATAGTGTCCTGTGAAATTTCATATGCTTGCTCCTCAGATTGATTGCCAAGTAGAGTTCATGCTTCATTCTTCCCTCCTATGCCCCCCAAATTCCCAGAACAAAGCTAAGCAGGTTGTAATATTTCAAGAAAGATGATTGATTCGTTCCTATAAATGATAGTTCCTGCAAAACATGATGTAGGAATAGGAAAAAGAAGAAGGATCCGACCAAGAAAATACACAGGAAAGGGGTCAACAGAAGCTTTTGCTTTCCTTTTCATGGAAACATTTGTCCATAAAGTTTAGCAGGACATAAAAGCACCAGGCCTTGTTGAGATAGAAAAATAAAGGAAAGGGAGAGAAAAATGATCATAATCCCAACTCCAGAACTAATGTTTTAGTTAGAGCCTTACTATTTCTGAGTAGAGACTCAAGATTCTGTAAAACACGTAGACACACACACACACACACAATCACACAAAGAGCAGGGGTTTGGCCATGGCATACTTTTTAAATTTGATGCCAGTGCTTTGAAACAAGCCTGGTCTAAAGTTGGAAAAACAGCCACTCAATGTCTAGTTGAGTTATGAGTTGAGAATGAATTTCACAACAAACCTCAATGATTTTCCACCAACTACACCAACCCAAAGACAATTTCTAATCACTTGGTGGCCATCGTATTGCAAAAGAAGCAGAGAACAGACATGCTGTCTGTTGCACTTAAATTTATGAAAAGCCGCTGAAAGGGAATGTAGAAAATAAACGACCCATGGCGAAGCGCTGTAAATGGAGGGCGAGGTGCTGTGGTTAGCCGGGTTTCTCAATCCCTCAGATTCTCAGAGCCAAGAGAAAATTTATCCTCTTCCACTGAGACATAAACTAAACTACTTTTGGTCATTAATCTGCAGAATTGATGCCTGCCATGGTAATTCATCAAACATTTTTGTGGGGTGAGTCTGGTGGAGCCCCTGGGGGCATCAGCCTTTGAAATTCAAAGCACAGTTTTGTCCCCTGGGGACAGAGTGACTTTATCCCCCCACTGCACATCTGGAAGGGGTGTTCCTGTGTCTGCTCTTCCCTAGGCAGACGTCTTTGTGACTCTGTGCTTGTCCCTCTCAGCTCTGAATGCTTTACCCAGGCTGTCAGGTGGGGAGAATGTGGAGAAATACTGTAGCCAGGGAACTGTTGATGAATGGCGTTTTCCCTGTGTTATGGTTCAGCACAGAAAAGAGACAATTATTGCTTTTAGTGGGTTTGATAGGGACAAGAGTTACTGCATTAACTATCATGAGAAATGAGTGGAATCCTCAATCATCTGGAGACACACTAGGGAATGGTTCAGGAATCTTGACATTGGATTGGACCTCACAGTCACCCCCTATAATAATTGGCATCTGCCAGCACTTCATCCCTTATCTAAGGGTTTCTTTCAAACCCTCAGATCCTCATGTGAATTGAGCCTGCTGCCTCTGTGGGCTCCTAGTCCTCTGTCCCCAGCTCTGCACCACACTCCAGACATAGAGGCCACCTTGCAGCTTCTCAAGAATGTCAGTGTCTTTTCCATAATAAGCCTGTCCACCCTGACTAGGAGGTCTTGCCCTAAAATGTTTGTGAAGTTGGCTTCTTCTGTCATTGGGTTTTCAGCTCCAGTGTCAACTCGTTAGAGAACTATTCTTAAACCACTGGGTTTAAAGGAAACAAAACCGCCCACCCACCCACTAAATTGTAAATTCTGAAAGAGCAAGGCCCTCATTCACCCTGCTTACTGTGATATATCTCTGGTATATATTTCATGAATCTTATGGAATGAATGGTTTCCTTGTTCTTTGGGTGTTTGGCTGAGGGTAGCATGATATTTGAGGTAACATGAAGTTTGCTCCTTTTCACATTTAAAAAAATGCTCAGATCAACATATTTTAAATTCACTCTCATGCATTTATCTTTAAACAAACCTATTCATTCAAGTGATATTTATTATCTACTATATGCCAGATACCTTGGCAAGATATCACATATGTCAGAAAAGTTTCAGCCAGGCAAATGACATAATGAAATGGAGAGAGACATGTGTGAAAACAAAATTTCGTATTTTGTATCAAATGTTATATCTAGACCTATCTAACTTCCAGTTTTCTTTCTCTAGCCAAACTAATTTTATTCTGTTCTAACCATATACCCTTCAGTAAGGATCTTTTTTTCATTATCCCAGAAATGGGCCTCATTCTAGAATTCTCGTCTTTCTCCTGTTTTATTGTTTGTATGCTAGGCATACTTTGAGGCTAGTCCAGAACTTTCCTCCCTGTAAGTTTCCTTCTATAACTCCATTAGCTCGCATGCCTCCTGAGCTCTCTTTAGCAGGTAGAATCTAGGCCCTTTAAAATTGAGAGCTTTCCACTGATGATGATTTTGTTTGCATTTGTCTTTCTTCTCTGTATGTTAATATTGAAAACCCAACTCAATTCTAACATCTTTGGAAAAGCAAACTGGTCTTATTAATACAATTCATCTAGGTCTCTGCCAGCGTGATAGGTAGTATGGGGGAAACACAGTTAGCAGTCAGTAAATCCTTAGTGATGGATGGGTGTCGAAATTGGGTTGTCATTTCCAGGCAGTATGTCGAATGAGAGCAGGTCTGGTAAAAGACTCTTCAACATTCAGTCTCCCTGTAGATCAAGCACAGGCAAAGGTGGTGAAAGGCAAAATTCCAATAGCAAGGGTATTATTAATCTACTTAAGCTATTAAGTGTTGTCCAGTATTAGATTGGACCGGAAATCCTGGTTTTCAACTCTTTCCCATTTGAATGCCCAAGAGGCTGTCAGCGGGTCAGAGGAAATGCGGAATTGGCTTTCAGTTGCCCGAGGAGAGGAGCTTAAATTCTCAGATTTATAGCTCTGCTTTACCTGAAACTTTTATTTTGCTATTACTTTTATGTAGCAATCAAGTGTACTGTATTTTCAGTTGGTGCTTCTTAAACAGTCTAGGGGAGCTCTAAAAATAAGTACCTACCAATTTATACAGTAATGTTCATAGTGGTCTTTATGGAATGCCTCATCACAGGCCAGTATCCTAGGAGCCCCCAAAATATGATACTTTGACAAAGGGCCTTAGAGTGGAAGAGGTAGAATTTGTAGTGTGAATGGTCTGTCTATAATCTCTGAACTCAATTACTCTAGCTTATCCAGTTCTAGTGTTAGATGAAGAGACAGGCACACAAAATCATGCAACAATAATAATGAATTCCGCTCAGCAAGACACCACCACACATTGACATGAACACAGCTGTGAAACGCTGATACACCAAGGTCATAAAACCTTACTGAGCTGTTTGTACAGTGCTGCCAACATAAGCACACAGTGGCAAGCTTGAGAACTCAATTGTCAGACGTACAATGACTGCTCTGATAGTCATTCCAGAAAAAGAATTCCAAAATTGCTTTGAAGGGTAGAGTGGGTGCCTGCGTAGGTGCATAGCTTCCCAAGGGGAGTAATTTGGAGGTGACCATAGTGATATTCCGCAATGAGCTATGTAGCACTTTTCCTAGGATCAGTTTGTAAACTTGATTGTCAGACTTCATAGTGGAAGGCTCGTGTCTTAAATCTTCTTTACTAGAGTGCTTCTTCCCTCTTGCTTAAGTTTTCTATCTCTAAAATAAAGGAATAGGTCAAACTCAATAGCCTCACCTACTACTTCTAAACTCCTGTATATCCGATGACTATTCAAATGACAGAGGGGAGGGGAGGGGGGAGGATAGGTGGAGAGAGGGCAATTGGTGGGATCACACCTATGGTGCATCTTAGCAGGGTACTGGTGAAACTTGTTAAAGGTAGAGTATCAATGTCTTTATATAGTGATCAAGAAAATGCCAT